>JAKUCV010000383.1:15976-33772 GCA_028386065.3 Turnera subulata | reverse complement strand
ATTACAACAAATCAAGCAACAAAATTAACAACCATTATCAGTTGTCCAAACAAAAAGCAAATTACTCGTATGATTCCCTTGAATAAATCTCCTCTAGGGGAAAATATTATAGGATTAATCACCAAACTTCAAAAATTATTAAAATGTCTATCCAATTGAACTCTTCCACATACTTAATCTTAAAAATTAGATTTTTTTTTGAGAAAATCTTAAAAATTAGATTAATATCATACTTGTCTTCACCTACAAAAAATAAATAAAACCAAACGTGAAGATTAAAGCAATTAGTGAATTCTTTTAGAATCAAAATTAATAAAATAGTTAAGTATGCGGAACTAGACCTGGCAAAACAGGTAGTAACACGACAACCCGACATGAACCCGACACGAAAGTAGCAGGTATAGATCAGAGGTTTCCGACACGTTTAATTTAATAGGTCGACACAACCTAACATGAAAAAAGACCCGCAGGTTGACCCGCGAACCCATTTATGTTGTACCTGTAACGGCCCGGGTAAAATTTATGTTTTTACCGGGACTGTAAAAAGGCTTTGTACAGTAATTTGCCGAACAAAAATAATCTTGGGTAATTATTTTCAGGGTAAATTATGCATCGGTTTCTGAAACCGACCCTCACCCCACATTGTAGATTTTTCTGTGGATTTTACGGATCAGAGTCGGTATTTTTTGGGTCCAGAAATCTCGAGGAAAGTCAAGTTTAACCTCGAAAGAACGGACCAGAAATAAAGAAAGGAGGGTGTTTTAGTTATTTGCTGGTCCAGACAATACCCGCTTGAGTGTGTGTAACACACTTGCACCACGTTTTTCCTCTACCACATGAAGCTTCCTCTTCACCATGAAGCTTCACCCGACAATCTTCTCCTTCTCCAGCAAGACAATCAATTTCTTCTTCCTTACACCTTACCTTTTTTCAGCCTGAAGCCTTCTTGATTTTTCCAGGCAGCTTCCATGCTTGTGCCTTTCCTCATGCTGCAAAAAAAAAAAAAACTTACTTGCTTTTGTTCTGCACGCGAAACCCAGACAGCCTCCATACTACTTATTTCCTTCTGCACCAAAGAATCTGCCCAGATTTACTACACCTTTTATTACTTAAAAATAATAATAATATAAAAAAACAAAAACACAAAACACACACCACTGCCGCCGCCACCATCGTGACCGGCCACCATCAACGCCATCACACCAGCAACCATCTTTCTCCTCTTTCCGCACCGCGCCGACCAGCCGAGGCAGGCAGAGGCTAGCCGCCGTCTCCTCCTTCCTTTCTCTCGCATCCTCTCCCCTTCGCGCCGCCTGCAGATCGCCCTCGCCACTGCCACCTGCTCGACGGCCGCCGTAGCCGTGCTCTTCCTCCCGCGCGCCTTGCACCGCCACCAGTCGTTGGTCCAGCGCCTCGCCCGCGGTTGCTTCTCCGTCGCGCCGCCGCCGTCTGCAAACCCCGAGGTGAGCAGACCCGTTTGTGGGAATTCTGACCCGGATGGGTCATGATACGGGTCGCTGGTTGACCCGGCCTGATGGGATATGGGCTTGGGTTTTGGTTTTGGTGTTGGACTTGGTGTGAGTTGGGTTAGGATTGGGTTTAAGCACACTGGGCTTGGGGCTTGGACCTTGGCCCAGTCCGAAATAATAATAATAGGAAATAAAAACTGAAAAAAATATATAAATATGATAACAAATAAATATATATGGATTGGAAATTTTCTGGAAAAAGAGTAATAAATAGTAAGTAGATATATTTGTGAAATTAACGAAATAATTACCCTATAATAACATTTTCAATGGATTAAGATAATTATATTATGATTCTTAAATTATGGTAAATACACTTAAAAGATGTATATTACGGAAATGTTATACCAGAAAAATTCCTTTATATAGACATGTGATTAATTTCTAGGAAGATTATTTTATAATAGCTAGTACCTTTAATATATGTTATGGTAATTATTTTTGAGAAGAAATGTATATAAGTACGTTAGTAATTGAAAAATTATTTTATGATAAGTATATTTTGGAAAATACGGCAGAAAGTATATACATGGTATACGATTATATTTGTAAGGATAAATGAAATAAGTGTTTTAACACAATATTATTTTGGGAACATATATGTATGGTCAAAAATAATTATTTTGGGAAGTACATACTTATAAAATAAATAAGGAAAGGGTATTAACAAAGTATATACCGGAATAATAACCGGGTAAATATGGTATGGTATTTTGACACAGGAATAATAAATGGTGAATGATGATGATAACGGGGTTTCACCGGGACGTAGACGAACCAGTTTAGGTTTTATTTTACGGTAAAGCATCATTTGCATTTACGTGCATCTTATGTGAGTATGTGTTATTATTTGCCATATAGGAGCTAATAACGAACAGTATCCCGAGAAACCGGAGCCGGGACAATTTGAGGACTTCCAAGAGTAGGGAAATCGGCTAAGGTGAGGATGGATAACCTTTGATATGTTGCACATGATACTGTGATTGTTTTTCTGTGATTACTTTGCCTGATTGAACTACTGAGCCAATTGAGTTTGTTGTGGTATTATTGCTGTTGTTGTTGAATTGTTGATTGTGGAATTACTGATTATTACAACAAATCAAGCAACAAAATTAACAACCATTATCAGTTGTCCAAACAAAAAGCAAATTACTCGTATGATTCCCTTGAATAAATCTCCTCTAGGGGAAAATATTATAGGATTAATCACCAAACTTCAAAAATTATTAAAATGTCTATCCAATTGAACTCTTCCACATACTTAATCTTAAAAATTAGATTTTTTTTGAGAAAATCTTAAAAATTAGATTAATATCATACTTGTCTTCACCTACAAAAAATAAATAAAACCAAACGTGAAGATTAAAGCAATTAGTGAATTCTTTTAGAATCAAAATTAATAAAATAGTTAAGTATGCGGAACTAGACCTGGCAAAACAGGTAGTAACACGACAACCCGACATGAACCCGACACGAAAGTAGCAGGTATAGATCAGAGGTTTCCGACACGTTTAATTTAATAGGTCGACACAACCTAACATGAAAAAAGACCCGCAGGTTGACCCGCGAACCCATTTATGTTGTACCTGTAACGGCCCGGGTAAAATTTATGCTTTTACCGGGACTGTAAAAAGGCTTTGTACAGTAATTTACCGAACAAAAATAATCTTGGGTAATTATTTTCAGGGTAAATTATGCATCGGTTTCTGAAACCGACCCTCACCCCACATTGTAGATTTTTCTGTGGATTTTACGGATCAGAGTCGGTATTTTTTGGGTCCAGAAATCTCGAGGAAAGTCAAGTTTAACCTCGAAAGAACGGACCAGAAATAAAGAAAGGAGGGTGTTTTAGTTATTTGCTGGTCCAGACAATACCCGCTTGAGTGTGTGTAACACACTTGCACCACGTTTTTCCTCTACCACATGAAGCTTCCTCTTCACCATGAAGCTTCACCCGACAATCTTCTCCTTCTCCAGCAAGACAATCAATTTCTTCTTCCTTACACCTTACCTTTTTTCAGCCTGAAGCCTTCTTGATTTTTCCAGGCAGCTTCCATGCTTGTGCCTTTCCTCATGCTGCAAAAAAAAAAAACTTACTTGCTTTTGTTCTGCACGCGAAACCCAGACAGCCTCCATACTACTTATTTCCTTCTGCACCAAAGAATCTGCCCAGATTTACTACACCTTTTATTACTTAAAAATAATAATAATAATAAAAAAACAAAAACACAAAACACACACCACTGCCGCCGCCACCATCGTGACCGGCCACCATCAACGCCATCACACCAGCAACCATCTTTCTCCTCTTTCCGCACCGCGCCGACCAGCCGAGGCAGGCAGAGGCTAGCCGCCGTCTCCTCCTTCCTTTCTCTCGCATCCTCTCCCCTTCGCGCCGCCTGCAGATCGCCCTCGCCACTGCCACCTGCTCGACGGCCGCCGTAGCCGTGCTCTTCCTCCCGCGCGCCTTGCACCGCCACCAGCCGTTGGTCCAGCGCCTCGCCCGCGGTTGCTTCTCCGTCGCGCCGCCGCCGTCTGCAAACCCCGAGGTGAGCAGACCCGTTTGTGGGAATTCTGACCCGGATGGGTCATGATACGGGTCGCGGGTTGACCCGGCCTGATGGGATATGGGCTTGGGTTTTGGTTTTGGTGTTGGACTTGGTGTGAGTTGGGTTAGGATTGGGTTTAAGCACACTGGGCTTGGGGCTTGGACCTTGGCCCAGTCCGAAATAATAATAAAAAAATAATAATAATAGGAAATAAAAACTGAAAAAAATATATAAATATGATAACAAATAAATATATATGGATTGGAAATTTTCTGGAAAAAGAGTAATAAATAGTAAGTAGATATATTTGCGAAATTAACGAAATAATTACCCTATAATAACATTTTCAATGGATTAAGATAATTATAACATGATTCTTAAATTATGGTAAATACCCTTAAAAGATGTATATTACGGAAATGTTATACCAGAAAAATTCCTTTATATAGACATGTGATTAATTTCTAGGAAGATTATTTTATAATAGCTAGTACCTTTAATATATGTTATGGTAATTAATTTTGAGAAGAAATATATATAAGTACGTTAGTAATTGAAAAATTATTTTATGATAAGTATATTTTGGAAAATACAGCAAAAAGTATATACATGGTATACGATTATATTTGTAAGGATAAATAAAATAAGTGTTTTAACACAATATTATTTTGGGAACATATATGTATGGTCAAAAATAATTATTTTGGGAAGTACATACTTATAAAATAAATAAGGAAAGGGTATTAACAAAGTATATACCGGAATAATAACCGGGTAAATATGGTATGGTATTTTGACACAGGAATAATAAATGGTGAATGATGATGATAACGGGGTTTCACCGGGACGTAGACGAAGCAGTTTAGGTTTTATTTTACGGTAAAGCATCATTTGCATTTACGTGCATCTTATGTGAGTATGTGTTATTATTTGCCATATAGGAGCTAATAACGAACAGTATCCCGAGGAACCGGAGCCGGGACAATTTGAGGACTTCCAAGAGTAGGGAAATCGGCTAAGGTGAGGATGGATAACCTTTGATATGTTGCACATGATGCTGTGATTGTTTTTCTGTGATTACTTTGCCTGATTGAACTACTGAGCCAATTGAGTTTGTTGTGGTATTATTGCTGTTGTTGTTGAATTGTTGATTGTGGAATTACTGATATGATGAGAAAAAAAATGAATAATTGGAAGTTATGTTGACGACTTATTTGTCACTAGGAGAGTAGTGGTACGACTAGATGGTTAGAGACTGTTTTGTGGTGGCTATGATCTGGGTTACTTGTGATAAGCATGTCTATGCTTGGGATGTCTACCCCATGTTTATATTTTTGGGATGTCTATCTCGTGATTATATTTTTGGGATGTCGATCCCTGGGTTCTCTTGGATTGATCTAGTACCCGGAACATGTTAATAACCAGGTACGACCCTAGCTTGTCCAGTGACAGGGCCCCGAATGATAAAAATTGATAATAATAAGCATTCTTTTGGTCTTGGCTCAGTTATTTTCTGGTTGTTTCTCTGTTATGTCTTTTGCTGGATTTTTACTTCGAAAGTATTGTGTTTGCCTCCATATTACTGTTTATCCTTCGTCGGTGAGCACTTCGGACTCACCCCTCGCCTGCGGGGTTTCATCCCGTAGGATGAGTTGCTCGTAGTACAGGTACGTGAATCGTCCAGCTGCTGTTTCTACTCCACCATTCCCCAGATCCATACCTCCGCTGCTTCTCATTCTATGTCTTTCGCTGCTGATTAATTTATGTTGTTGTATTCTACATGTTGTTGTATCATATGTTTTCTGCTACTGCTGTTTGAATAATGGTCCCGGGATCGGGTGACAGATGTTGTCTTTGGGATTGCTTTGTATTATATTTTACATTGTATGTACTGTCTGCTGTTGTAATAAGAACAGTTCTGGCACGTGTTTACCCTGTATGGTAAATACTGGTCGGGGCGCTTCATTTTGGTAGTGGAGCGGGCAGTAGGTCCTTAGGGTGATAATTGTGCTTGTTTGTTGCCTATATATGTATAGCCTGGTTACTTTCTTGTCATAACATGCATGCATTCATTCTCATATAGGTACGAATGGATCCGGTGGGAGGAAACCAGCATGTTGAGCAGCATTTGGAAGATGATCAAGTATCGGTCGATCAGCTGCAACCGGTCATGGGTGGACAAGTACCCGTGGTAGTACCGGGCGGTACAACACAGATTATGCATACCATGGCGCAGATTCTGCAGCGTCAGGAAGCTAGGGATGCTTGTTTAGAGGCCAGAGAAGCCCGTGAATAGGAGAATCATGGACCTGTTGAGGATTCTGTTTACACCAAGCTGTCTAAGCTAGGTCTTGATGCCTTTACAGGGGTTACTAACCCACAGGCAGCTGACGAATGGCTCCGTCAAGCTCACCGAGTGATGTTGAAGCAGAGATGCACCGAAGACAGGTGGGCTAGGTATGTTGCATCCATGTTCCGCAATGTTGATGTGGATTGGTGGGATTCGGCAACACGTGACATGGCGAAACCAGTCACCATGCCTTGGGCACAGTTCACTGAGATGTTCCGGAGGAAGTTTGTTACCGATGTTTACAAGGACCAGCTCAAGCGAGAATTCCTGAGTCTACGACAGCGTATCGGACAATCGGTGAACGACTATGAGATCCAGTTTGATCGTTTGTCCATCTACGCAGCAGAGTATGTGTCCACACCAGAGGTTAGATGCAAGCGTTTCTGGGATGGCTTGCGATCCTGCATCCAGACAGTTATGGGGTGCAAGGTTTATGAGACTTATCAGGACATGCTTGCAGATGCTCTTCGAGCAGAAGTTATCTGGATGGGGAACGAGAGAGAGATGGAAGAAGTCCGGAAGAGGAAATTTGCACAGAATGCTGGGAATCAGAACAAGAGATTCTAGAGTATCGGTAGCAGGTCAGGGTATGGACAGACCCAATCCATGCCAGTGTCCCAGGGTCGAGGCTACAACAACAATCGTGGGAGTTCATGGACCCAGTCTGGAGGGACTTCATATGGAGACACTCGCCCTAGACCTCCTCTGTCTATGGTGAGGTGCTTTGAGTGCAATGAAGTTGGGCACTATCAAAGTTCGTGTCCTAGGTTGGGAAGATCCGGAGTTTCTGTTCCTGCTCAAACCGTACAAGCATCAGTGGCCAGTGTACCCAGTGGTTCTGGAGTTGGCCGGGGCCGTGGACGTGGAGCTGCTCCTACTCAGACACAGTCAGCTATGAACCAGAGTGCAGCCGCTCCGAGGGCATTTGTGATCACGGCTGAGGATGACCCCGAGAATGCTGATGTTATTGCAGGTACCTTTACAGCTTTCGGTAGTATTGCATATACTTTGATTGATCCTGGTGCCACACATTCTTTTATCGCTCAGAGTTTTGCCATACAACATAGCTGTAAAGAAGAGAGATTAGTAAGTCCATTGAGGGTTAGATTACCCGCAGGCATAGTGGTGAGATTAACACAAGTGTGCAAGGATGTTCTCCTTTCTTATGATGATGAGGTTTTCTTAGCTCGTTTGGTTGTGATGAACATGGGGGGATTCGACATAATCCTAGGGATGGATTGGTTGTCAAGATATAATGCCCTGGTGAACTGTCGGACTAAGGAAGTGTTGCTGACTTCCGATAATGGACGACAAGTTTTGGTAACCGGTATTAGGAGAGCTGCTGCCACGTGTAGCATATCTGCTATGCAGGATTCTGGAGCGAAGTCGCATGGTCCAGATGTTTTGTTGAACCACATCACAAGTGTAGATACACGGGATCCTACCTCGGGAGATATATCAGTAGTGAAGGAGTTCCTTGATGTCTTCCCAGATGATTTGCCAGGTTTTCCACCCGACAGAGAGGTTGAGTATACCATCGACCTGATGCCAGGAGTCACACCCATATCGATGGCTCCTTACAGGATGACACCAATAGAGCTTCAGGAGCTGAAGAAGCAGTTGGATGAGCTGTTAAAAAAAGGTTTCATCAGACCTAGTATTTCACCATGGGGTGCGCCAGTTCTGTTTGTCAAGAAGAAGGATGGTAGCTTGCGGATGTGTGTAGACTACCGCCAGCTAAACAAGGTGACAATTAAGAACAAGTACCCGTTGCCTAGGATTGATGATTTGTTTGACCAGTTGCAAGGAGCCACTGTTGGGTATCATCAAATCAAGATTGCAGAGAAGGATATACTGAAGACTGCCTTCCGCACGCGGTATGGTCATTTCGAGTTCACAGTTGTACCGTTCGGATTGACCAACGCACCAGCAGTGTTCATGTGCTTGATGCACTTGGTCTTGAATGAGTTTTTGGATAAGTTTGTTGTGGTATTCGTCGACGACATTCTCATTTACTCTAAGAGCAAGGAGGAATATGAAGAGCATTTGAGGATAGTGTTACAGAGGTTACGGGAGAAGCAGTTGTATGCCAAATTCAGCAAGTGTGAATTTTGGCTTGGAGAAGTTTCTTTCCTTGGACATGTGGTTGGCGGGGATGGAATTAAGGTTGACCCTGCCAAAGTGAAGGCCGTGTTGGAGTGGGAACCACCTAAGAATGTATCCGAAGTCAGAAGTTTCCTTGGACTTGCAGGATATTATCGGAGGTTCATTGAAGGTTTTTCCTTATTAGCCAGTCCCATGACCAAGCTATGAAGGAAGGAACAGGCATTTGTTTGGAGCCTAGAATGTCAGCAGAGTTTTGAGGAGCTTAAAAGGGAGCTGACCACAGCACCAGTTTTGACAGTACCGAAGCCTGGTGTTGAGTATGTATTGTTTTGTGATGCATCGGGACTTGGTTTAGGAGCCGTGCTGATGCAAGAAGGACGGGTGATTGCCTATGCCTCTAGGCAATTGAGGACTCATGAGAAGAACTACCCGACTCATGATCTTGAGATGGCAGCTGTGATCTTGGCTCTGATGATTTGGAGACACTATTTGTTTGGGGAGAAGTGTCGAATTTTCACTGACCACAAGAGTCTTAAGTACATCATGACTCAGAAGGAGCTAAACCTACGACAGAGACATTGGGTTGAGTTACTTAATGATTATGACTGCACTATCGAGTATCACCCAGGAAAAGCTAATGTGGTAGCTGATGCCTTGAGCTGGAGACAACTAGAAGATGCTCCCACTAGTTACTCAATGTTCTCACTTATCGAGTTAAGGAAGCTGGGAGTTGGTTTGACAGTTGATGATACAGGAGCTTTACTGGCACACATGAGTGTCAAGTCTAATCTGAGAGGATGGATAGTGGAGTTACAAGATGGAGATCCCGACCTGATCAAGCTAAAGGAAGGAGTAAGGAGTGGAAAAGGGGATAATTTTCGTATAGCTGATGATGGAGCACTGATGATAGGGAAACGGGTATGTGTACCCAATGTCAGTAACCTGCGTAGTCAGATCCTGGAAGAAGGTCATATGATGCCATATGCGAAGCATCCTGGAAGCACCAAGATGTATCAGAATCTGAAGAGTCATTTCTGGTGGCCTCGTATGAAGAAGGATGCAGCTGAGTGTGTTGTAAGATGTCTCACTTGCCAACAGGTGAAAGCTGAGCATCAAGCTCCAGCATGGAAGTTGAGATCTTTGACAGTGCCAGAGTGGAAGTGGGAGATGATCACTATGGACTTTGTGATTGGTTTACCGATGACTCGGAGGCAGCATGATGCTATTTGGGTCATCGTTGACCGATTAACAAAATCGGCACATTTTCTACCTATCCGCCAAACTGATACCATGGACACATTGGCGGGTAAGTATGTTGCTGAGGTTGTGAGACTACATGGGATTCCAAAGTCTATAGTCTTAGACAGGGATCCGAGGTTCACATCACGTTTCTGGAAGAGCTTACAAGCAGCTTTGGGAACTAAGTTAAGCTTCAGCACTGCCTTTCATCCTCAGACAGACGGACAGTCTGAGAGGACCATACAGACACTGGAGGATATGTTGAGGGCTTGTGCACTTAACTTCAGTGGGAGTTGGGATAAATATCTACCCTTGGCAAAGTTTGCTTATAACAACGGCTACCATTCCAGCATTGGTATGCCACCTTTTGAGGCCCTCTACGGAAGGAAGTGTAGGAGTCCAATGTGTTGGGATGAAGAAGGTATGAGACTGATCGTTGGACCGGATTTAGTCCAACAGACAGTTGATAAGATCTAGATGGTGAGACAGTGTATGAGAGCTGCTCAAGATCGGCAGAAGAGCTACGCCGACAAACACCGACATGAGATGGAGTACAATGTTGGTGAGAAGGTTTTCCTCAGAGTGGCACCTTGGAAGGGTGTGATTCGGTTCGGCAAAGGAGGGAAGCTGAGCCCGAGATATATCGGACCTTATGAGATCGTGGAAAGAATTGGACCACTAGCCTACAGGTTATCTTTACCTGACGAGCTATCACGTATTCATGGCGTGTTTCATGTCTCTATGCTGAGGAGATATCGATCGGACCCTAGCCATATTGTGGCCCCAGTGGATGTTGAGGTAGCAGAGGACCTCACCTACACAGAAGTGCCAGAACATATTCTTGCTCGAGAAGTTCGGCAGTTGCAGAACCGTACCATTCCTATGGTTAAGGTCGAGTGGAGTAAGCATTCCGCTAACGAGTCTACTTGGGAAGTTGAAGAACACATGCGGTCCCAGTACCCGCATCTCTTCATAGGATAGGAAGGAATTTCGAGGACGAAATTCTTTTAAGGGGGTAGACTGTAACAGCCCGGGTAAAATTTATGTTTTTACCGGGACTGTAAAAAGGCTTTGTACAGTAATTTACCGAATAAAAATAATCTTGGGTAATTATTTTCAGGGTAAATTATGCATCGGATTCTGAAACCGACCCTTACCCCCACATTGTAGATTTTTCTGCGGATTTTACGGAACAGAGTTGGTATTTTTCGGGTCCAGGAATCTCGAGGAAAGTCAAGTTTAACCTCGAAAGAACGGACCAGAAATAAAGAAAGGAGGGTGTTTTAGTTATTTGCTGGTCCGGACAATACCCGCTTGAGTGTGTGTAACACTCTTGCACCACATTTTTCCTCTGCCACATGAAGCTTCCTCTTCACCATGAAGCTTCACCCGGCAATCTTCTCCTTCTCCAGCAAGACAATCAATTTCTTCTTCCTTACACCTTACCTTTTTTCAGCCTGAAGCCTTCTTGATTTTTCCAGGCAGCTTCCATGCTTGTGCCTTTCCTCATGCTGCAAAAAAAAAAAAAACTTACTTGCTTTTGTTTTGCACGCGAAACCCAGACAACCTCCATACTACTTATTTCCTTCTGCACCAAAGAATCTGCCCAGATTTACTACACCTTTTATTACTTAAAAATAGTAATAAAAAAACAAAAACACAA
Source organism: Turnera subulata (assembly GCA_028386065.3). Classification (NCBI taxonomy): domain Eukaryota; kingdom Viridiplantae; phylum Streptophyta; class Magnoliopsida; order Malpighiales; family Passifloraceae; genus Turnera; species Turnera subulata. The sequence goes on along the minus strand of JAKUCV010000383.1, from coordinate 22,336 downwards.
AACACACACCACTGCCGCCACCACCATCGTGACCGGCCACCATCCACGCTATCACACCAGCAACCATCTTCCTCCTCTTTCCGCACCACGCCGACCAGCCGAGGCAGGCAGAGGCTAGCCGCCGTCTCCTCCATCCTTTCTCTCGCATCCTCTCCCCCTCGCGCCGCCTGCATATCGCCCTCGCCACTGCCACCTGCTCGACGGCCGCCGAAGTCGTGCTCTTCCTCCTGCGCGCCTTACACCGCCACCAGCCGTTGGTCCAGCGCCTCGCCCGCGGTTGCTTCTCCGTCGCGCCGCCGCCGTCTGCAAACCCCGAGGTGAGCGGACCCGTTTGTGGGAATTCTGACCCGGATGAGTCATGATACGGGTCGCGGGTTGACCCGGGCTGATGGGTTATGGGCTTGGGTTTTGGTGTTGGTGTTGGACTTGGTGTGAGTTGGGCTAGGATTGGGTTTAAGCACACTGGGCTTTGGGCTTGGACCTTGGCCCAGTCCGAAATAATAATAAAAAAATAATAATAATAGGAAATAAAAACTGGAAAAAATATATAAATATGATAACAAATAAATATATATGGATTGGAAATTTTCAGGAAAAAAAGTAAATAATAAGTAGTTATATTTGTGAAATTAACGAAATAATTACCCTATAATAACATTTTCAAGGGATTAAGATAATTATAACATGATTCTTAAATTATGGTAAATACCCTTAAAAGATGTATATTACGGAAATGCTATACCAGAAAAATTCCTTTATATAGACATGTGATTAATTTCTAGGAAGATTATTTTATAATAGCTAGTACCTTTAATATATGTTATGGTAATTATTTTTGAGAAGAAATATATATAAGCACGTTAGTAATTGAAAAATTATTTTATGATAAGTATATTTTGGAAAATACAGCAGAAAGTATATACATGGTCTACGATTATATTTGTAAGGATAAATGAAATAAGTGCTTTAACACAATATTATTTTGGGAACACATATGTATGGTCAAAAATAATTATTTTGGGAAGTACATACTTATAAAATAAATAAGGAAAGGGTATTAACAAAGTATATACCGGAATAATAACCGGGTAAATATGGTATGGTATTTTGACACAGGAATAATAAATGGTGAATGATGATGATAACGGGGTTTCACCGGGACGTAGACGAAGCAGTTTAGGTTTTATTTTACGGTAAAACATCATTTGCATTTACGTGCATCTTATGTGAGTATGTGTTATTATTTGCCATATAGGAGCTAATAACGAACAGTATCCCGAGGAACCGGAGCCGGGACAATTTGAGGACTTCCAAGAGTAGGGAAATCGGCTAAGGTGAGGATGGATAACCTTTGATATGTTGCACATGATACTGTGATTGTTTTTCTGTGATTACTTTGCCTGATTGAACTACTGAGCCAATTGAGTTTGTTGTGGTATTATTGCTGTTGTTGTTGAATTGTTGATTGTGGAATTACTGATATGATGAGAAAAAAAATGAATAATTGGAAGTTATGTTGACGACTTATTTGTCACTAGGAGAGTAGTGGTACGACTAGATGGTTAGAGACTGTTTTGTGGTGGCTATGATCTGGGTTACTTGTGATAAGCATGTCTATGCTTGGGATGTCTATCCCGTGTTTATATTTTTGGGATGTCGATCCCTGGGTTCTCTTGGATTGATCTAGCACCCGGAACATGTTAATAACCAGGTACGACCCTAGCTTGTCCAGTGACACGGCCCCGAAAGATAAAAATTGATAATAATAAGCATTCTTTTGGTCTTGGCTCAGTTATTTTCTGGTTGTTTCTCTGTTATGTCTTTTGCTGGAATTTTACTTCGAAAGTATTGTGTTTGCTTGCATATTACTATTTATCCTTCGTTGGTGAGCACTTGGGACTCACCCCTCGCCTGCGGGGTTTCATCCCGTAGGATGAGTTGCTCGTAGTACAGGTACGTGGATCGTCCAGCTGCTGTTTCTACTCCACCATTCCCCGGATCCATACCTCCGTTGCATCTCATTCTAAGTCTTCCGCCGCTGATTAATTTATGTTGTTGTATTCTACATGTTGCTGTATCATATGTTTTCTGCTACTGCTGTTTGAATAATGGTCCCCGGGATCGGGTGACAGATGTTGTATTTGGGATTGCTTTGTATTATATTTTACATTGTATGTACTGTCTGCTGTTGTAATAAGAACAGTTCTGGCACGTGTTTACCCTGTATGGTAAATACGGGTCGGGGCGCTTCAGTACTATTTTGAATTTTCATTTTTTGGTAATTGAGTTATTACTTAGTTCAGTCTTTGTTCCTTCAGCTTTGACCATCAATTCACAATTAATAATAATAAAAAAACGACACCACTAGCTACCCAATGGCCAAATCCAATTAGTACCAAACAGACAATTCACTCACCCCGATCAAAACTCTTTCTCTCTCTCAAACATAGCACACACTCTCCCTCTCTCTCAAAAACTCAAACACAAACCCTAATTAAAAATTCAACTCTCTCTCCCTCTCAATCTCACTATCAGCTTCAATTTCAATTCTCTCACTTTCGAACTCACAGTCGTCGACGTCGATTTCTCCTACCTAGAACCCCCAAAAATAAAACAAAATTCCTAGCCAAAAATTCAACCTCTCCCTCTCAATCTCACTGTCAATCAGCTTCGATTTCAACTCTCTTCCCAGGACTTCGAGCTCTGGTCGCCGTCCTCATCTCCACCCGCCACTTCCAGTTCCAGGTCCTCATCTGCGCTCCTAATTCGTGAGTACCCCCTCCTCCTCTTCTTATAAACTACCTCATTCCTCCCATATTGTAAACTCTCAAAATCTTTTGGCGTCACAGTCTCATATATTTGACATTCTCGCGTCAAGCAACAGTTTTTTTCCTAATTCCATCATGAACCCCCTCCCTCTCTTTTCTATAATTTAAAACTAGGCAGTGTCCTCGCTTTGCTTCGGTGCAGTAATAGATTTCCTCATAAAATTTTTTATTAAAGTTTTATTTGTTTGCTATGTAATTTTTTACACTACCCTTTCACATGATTGATCATCTTCATTGTATTACACTCCTTTATTTGTGGCCAAATTATTATAATAAGTAAAATTGGATCTTGGATTAAAAGACAATGCAAAAAGGAAATTATGTTTATTATATTGAAACTCAAAAATTCTAATTTGGTTTTCTTGGTAATATTAAATTCTTGCAATTTTTTTCGTGGCCATGTCTCACTTGTATACAAATATTAACCACTAGTAGTTTCTGTAACAACTAATTTTTATTGATAAAAGAACCTCTAGAATGCCATGCACTATAATCCTAATCTTCACTCACCTAAATAATCATGGCTTCATTTATATCATGAAGACTACCAAAAAAATATAAAAATTGATACAAAGTGCATGTTGAATATTTTTACTCATTTTTGTAATACTATTTTTATTTAAAATATTAATTCTCTAGTAGATTTAATTGTAATTACTTTGTTATCATCTTATTCATCTGTAAAAGAAAAAAAAAACAATCACATAAAAGTGCCAATCTCATTTTTATTATTTTATTTATTTCATATGCTTACACGAAAAGAAAATGTAAACCTTCATATAAGTGATATTTATGTAAGTCTTACTTAGAAATAGTAAGCAAACTAAAATCTCATAATAATAACGATAAAAGTTCATTTAATAATTTTTTTAAGACCATAAGTGTTATTTATGGGACTGATAATTACCAACTTGGGTGTCTTAATTACCTAAAAAATCAACTTATGATTATGACTCCTCCGATATTATAAAGATTAAATATTAAATGTTATTCATAAGATCCTATTTGAGTGAGCCCACCTAAACGGCTTCACGAACATAGAAAAGGCTACCTGCATTATTTTTAATTTTGTCAAACCACACATTGCATCTTCATTTTTAAATTCTAACGCCTAACATATTGTGGTTAGTGGTTACTTTTAAGTTGGACACGTGGCATGTTGGAGTGCGGAATATTATAGATGACGGATTAGTAATAAATTTTACCATTTTTTAAAAAAGAACGCTTTTTTCCAGTTAAACAAAATTAAAATTGCATGTATTTTTTTTTTCAAGAACCCCTATCCATTTCAATGTTTGGGGCTCAAGCTGTTGAGTTGTGACTCTAGACCCACACTGTTTTTTTAATTCACGCTGTTGGGGTGTGCAAACTGTCGGTTCGGCACATGCCGTGTCGAAACATGAGTCGGTATGACTTTTCCGACAGCCTTATATTCCCACCGACGCCGAGCCGTATTTCCCTCAATGCCGTTCGGCATGGTGCCGATCAGTACCGACGTCGGTTCGGTCGACATTGAGCCCCACCGGTGCCGACAACTTCACCAAGGCATGAACTCTAATTTTCCATAGCCAAGCCATGCCCAGAAGGCCAGAAACCTTAATCAATTATCAAACATTCAATCAAGGTAGCCAAAATCTAAATAGAAGGGAAACAAACATTGAAAGATGACATATATCACTACAAACAACCAAGCCATGCTTCGATTTGGGAATTAGGGTTTGTGAAATTGAAAGAACTCAAGAGGGTCGAGGGGTCAGATTTGGAGATGAGATCATGAGATTAGACTTTAGAGAGGAGGAAGGGGGTCGCGTCGGAATAGAAACTAGGAAGGGGGCCGGCTGGAGTCGAGAGAGAGACAGCGAGAGGAGGCTTCGATCGATCGGGAGTTTGGTTTGAATTGAGAGTTGAGAGAGAGAGAGAGACAAAGAGCAGCGGCGAGAGGGAGAGAGAGAGAGAGTGAAATTATGAAAATGTGTTGATTTTTAGGGTTTTAATTTTTAGGGTTGTTGTCGGGAATTTGGATTGGGAAATATGGGTTGGATGGAATGGTTGGGCTATTAGGTTTTGGGGGGTTATTATCTTTTTTGGGTTGGGACCCTGGTGGGTGGGTTAGGAGTGTTGGCCAGGCGGTATCGGCCTGTGCCGAGTACCGTCGGCTCGAAACACAGCCGACCGACTCATCCTGGCGGTTTGCTCGGCATGGTATAGAAGTAGGGGGTGGCTCGTGGACTTGGGCATTTTTCGGGCCAATACCGTCGGTTTAACCGCGGTATCGGCTCGATCGGCCAGGTTTTTTTGCTCACCCCTATCACGGTGTCTTCTTTCCTTTTCTTTGTTGCTTTTTGCTTTGTGGACTTGCTTAATTAATTTTTTAGTGCTACTGATTTTAGTCTGATATAAACATATAGCCATATAGGTAGTTTATTGTAGTTAGACTTTTAAAATTTTGACCTTCGGGGAAATTCAATACAGAAATCCGGGTTGGCTATTGGAAATAATAAATTATATTCCTTTTTTTATGAAAGACAATCATGATATTGTTTTAAATGATAGAGTACTAGTAGTTTGTGAAATGTTAGTTTATAATTCATATTTTGAGGAGAAAGAGAATTAAAGACTTGGACTGAGAAACAAAAAAAAATAATTGCTTTAGTTTAAAATAGGAGAAAGACTTTAATACAGAACTAACAGGAAATGTATTACCTGTTATAAAACGCTTTGTAATAGTGGATGTCACTATTCCACCAACCCTTTTTCTATATATATATGCTATTATACATAATGAAAAAATCGAGCTGAAACGCAGCTCTTCTCCCCAATTCTTCTCTTCTCTCTTCATTTTCTTTTCCAATATTTCTTCCATTAATCACTTTATTTATAACATGTTATCGGCACGAACGTCTCTACCCGAGCATCGTTTTGCAGAGATTTACCAGCACATCGACCGGAGAATCCTCAGTCACTCCGGTGCTTTTCATCACCACCACCGCCGCCGACAACAACCTTATAACAAGACCCTTTTTTTTTTCTTTTCACTCATTTGACCGGAACTCCAACTTAGGGAGTCTGGCTTATTCTCCTCTCAAGTCTCCCCAATAGCTCGAATGGCAGCAGAAGCTCCATTGAAATGCCAAAGGGAAGAAGACGCCCTAGTAGAAGAAACCCACGAAGAGACTAAACACCACAAGTCCTATAACCCGATAGAAGAGGAAGAAAACGAAGCCACCCAAGAGCTCTCTTAGGATTCCACCTTTGACCCTCTCTCCGGTGCAGCCGGCTCCGAAGCCGAGCAAGAAAACCCAACAACGCTAACAACCTCCGTGGAGGATTATACATCTTCCTAGTCTTCTTCTTCTTCTGTGAAGGAAGAGGAGGTTGATGATAAAGAGAGGGTGATAAGGCATCTTCTTGAAGCTTCTGATGATGAACTTGGGATCCCAAACATGGAAGAAACCAGGTGGCAGCAGTGGTTGTGAGTATGGCGAGGAAGGTCTTGTCAATGGCGGAGAAGGAAGAAGTGGGTGAGGTGGAG
>JAKUCV010000383.1:0-14084 GCA_028386065.3 Turnera subulata | reverse complement strand
ATAGATATTTAATTTATAGCTAGTATGCACCAGCCAGAAGCTGGTAAATAATTTTTCTAAGTTATCCAGCCTGCAGCTGGCACCGACTTGAAGTTGGTACATGGACATATTGTTTGGCATGACCGGTTGGGCCATCCCGGGTAAATAATGATGCACAAAATTTATTTGGTCATTCATTGAAAAGCCAGGAGTTTTTACAATCAATGAATTTCCATGTGTTTGTTTGGTGCGAAATTAATAATATGGCCTTCCTAAGATGAGATTGGCCTAGACCAGCAAGTTTGGGATTAATTCAGGGATATAAACGCGGACTAATAAATCTGCCGTGTTGACTATCTAGGTAATTTTTACGATGCATCGACTAGATGGTCCATTGTGTAACGCAAGTTGGCATTGTGCGCACTTGTTTTAATGATTAAGCCACTTGCGGGTACATATCCCTACTTATGTTACTAGACTATATGTCTAGATAATGCTGGTATATTTCTTCAATGGAGAATGTATATCATTGGAAATAAACCCAAAAAGATCTTGGCCATATTGACAATTGATTGCAGGACCATTGATGAAATATTACTATTTGAGAAAAATGGTATTTTATATGCAGCAACACTTGAGTGCATCAAGCCAATATGAAAAGATCTCCCCACTTAATTGATTAATGGTCACATACTTAGTTCTTCCCATCTTCGGACCATTGGTTATTCAGTATATAATGCTCCACCACAGGGTTGTGAAATGGTCTCTTAAAGAAGATTGGGAATCTACGTTGGGTATGTATCTCCATAGATTACAAAAGTAAACGTATGACATGAGATTGGAGATTTATTTATAGTAAGATTTTTTTATTAATTGATGTTTTACCCAACATCAGGGGGAGAAAATAAGCAGCTGGATCAAGAGATTACTGAAATGATTTATCAATGCCTAGTTTTGGTCCTCGAATAAATTAGTATGAACCTGAAGTTCAAAAGATGATTCATTTATAGGAAAATTGAGATGCAATTGCCAGACACATTTAAATTAAGTGCGACCATATACCAGCTGTAAATGCTCCTGTTTAGATTGATGTTCCTGAGGAACAATATAAGTATGCAAATGAATCTATAGATTATACTCGGTTCCAAAAGAAAAAAAAAAAGAGAAATTCTCGATAGAGAAAAAGGAGCAAAGTGATAAGATGGCCCCAGTAAGGAAATAAGGCCTCCAGTAGAGGTTTAAATTAAATGTCCTCAAGAAGAGAAAAAATCCTCCAAAAGAGGTCCTTAACAGAATTGATAAAGTTCCAAAAGTAACTCAGGTACCTGAAATAAATAAAAAATGATGAGATCTCAATTAGAGTATCAGAAACAAGATGGAACCGACGTGAAAATAACCGTCGACGGAATACTTGTTTTATTTATAATATAGCGCTAAATAAAAATGAGGATCATGAACCTACATTGGTGAATGTAGGCGCAGTATGATTGGCTAAAATAGAGAAACGCAATTAAGGCTGTGTTGGACTCGCTTGAAGCGAGAAATTTTCGGACCTGTAGTCCGTACACAAGATGGTGTAGAATTCAATTGGTCATAAAATGGGTATTTGTGCGGAAAAAAAAATAAATAGTGAGATATAAAGCACGGCTCATAGCACAAGGTTTTACCCAAACGACCTGGTATTATGAGGAGATATACTCCCCTGTGGTGGATGTAATTATTTGATAAGTCTGGCAATATATTAGAAATGTATCTAATGGATGCAGTTACAGCCTATTTTTATGGATCCATAAGTCATGACATATACATGAGAATCCCAGAAGGATTTAAGTTGCCTGAAGCAATTAATTTCCGGGAATATACAAAACTAAACTAAATTGATCTTTATATGGCTTGAACAAATTTGGGTATGTGTAGTATAAATAAGTACATGCATGAATCTATTATTATTTTTTTATATTTTTGATGATTTAGAAATATGTGAATTTTGTTATTATGTTTATTTGTGATTTAAATATTATTGGAATTCCTGAAGATGTTTCCAAAGCTGTGTATGTTTAAAGAAAGACTTTGAGATGAAAAATCTCAGAAAGGAATTAGACTGGTCCTGAAGTACCATACCATAGTGCAATTTGTCTTGCTAGTAACATAAAGCCTGAAGCTTTTGCCATAAACCTATTGGCAAGATATGATTGTGCTCTTATCTTTGGGATATAGTGATGCGGAATTATTTTAACCATGTAGACCCAAAGAAGATATAGTTCGTCTTGCAGATGCAGGCCGTATATGCGAAGCACAAAGCTGATACCTGAAGTATCATGGGAAACACAAAATGCCACCAATAATGCAGAAGTAATCATTATACACGGAGCTAATCGAGATCGTGCTTGACTACATTCGAAGATGCTGCATACTCAAGATGATAGCAAGGTAGATGCTACAACAACAAATCATGAAGAAAATACTGTCACCAAATGTCATTAAGAATTGACCAAGATGTATGGCATACCAAGACATCATGATATCAAGGGAGGCCAAAATGAGGGGGAGTAGAATACACACTGCACTCTTTTTTCCTTCACCGAGTTTTTATCCCACAGGGTTTTTCTTGGTAAGGTTTTTAATGAGGCAGTTCCCCATTTAGCGTATTCTATACAATACACAGTGACATCCAAGGGGGAGTGTTATAAAACGCGTTGTAATAGTGGATGTCACTATTCCACCAACCCTTTTTCTGTATATATATGCTATTATACATAATGAAAAAATCGAGCTGAAACGCAGCTCTTCTCCCCAATTCATCTCTTCTCTCTTCATTTTCTTTTCCAATATTTCTTCCATTAATCACTTTATTTATAACATTACCGATATTTTCCTTCAATCACTGTTTTAAAATCCCACCAAAGAAATAAATGTTGACAAAGATGGTTAATTTGTAACTTTGCACTGTCGTGAAAAAAATAGAGGTGTTCCATCATCATCAGTATTAGAATGCAACTCTATTACTATTGTGCATTATATATTATTAAGACTCTTAAGTGAAAGCTTCAATACTAGTACTATTGATTTTGATGGGTCTAAAATATATGTTCTAGTTGATCCTATTTTTTTTTGCATAGAATAGAACCTAATTGTTATTTTATTTTCTTGTATATGATCTCTGGAAGTGCTACTCCTGAGATTCAAGCATCTAATGTTGTTCCTTCTTTCGATGGAAACGATCAGTTGCTGCTACAGGTGATAATGATGCTACAAAATGTAAAAGGAAGCAAACTTCTACTGTATGGCAGCACTTTGACATTATTGAAGTTGGTAAAGATGAGAAGCAAAGGTGTATGTGCAAGCAATGTGGGCAAACTTACCTTTCGTACAGTAAGTATGGGACTAGAAATTTGAAACGTCATTTGATGAATTGCAAGAAAAGGGACACTCACAATATTAGTCAGTAATTGGTAACTCATTCCACTTCATCCAACGCTGCAAATAATTTTGATCCTGTGAAGTTTAGGGAGTTAGTGACATCAGCTACCATAATGCATAATCTTCCCCTTGGTTTCACTTAATGAATTGGGATTAATAATATATTACTTTACTTACGTAAAGATTTTCATTTGGTAACTCGGTATACTAACAGAAGTGATTGCTTGAAATTGTATAAAATAGAGAAACAAAGGATCAAGAAAATGCTTGCTGATTGCTCTGGATTTATTAGTTTTACTTCTGATTGATGGATATATTTGCTTGACTGCTCATTTTATTAAAAAGAGATGGAATTTGCATAAGTTTGTGTGAATACCCGACCCAAGATCACTTGAACCTATTCACCTAATCCTTTCACATTCTTCCTCGGGTCAATCCCATGTCATTGGAGTCGCCAACCAAATTTTATTGAGGGCAAAATTTGAGAAAAACCCTTATATGACTCCTTTAGGCTATATGGTCGTGGCGAACCAAAGACATGGGATCGGGGGTTCGTCACGAATGGGAAGGTGTTAGGCACCCATCCGTATTGGGTCGAAACCATATGCAATTGCAAAGTACAAGTGTGCCTTGTGCAGGTGTGAGGGTGTGGAAATAAATCACATAAAAATAACAAAATCGAATTGGAGGGGTAGGAGAAGAAGTTTCGAAACAAAAAGGAAAAAAAAAATATTTGGGCTTGAGTCTCCACCACTAGAGACCACCTACTTACCCCGGCAACCGGGTTCAAAGCCTATGTAGTTCTTGACATGGCATCACAGCAATCACATAATCCACAAAAGCATCATCAAATATCCAGCAAGTAGCAATAAATAAAGTGCGCAATCGAAAAGGGTTAGGACACTTATCTCGGTTGTTGGACAGAATCTATAGGCCTTCTTCTTCTGGATTTTGAACAATAAGAATGGCTGATTCAGCTTCTGGTCTCAACAGCAAAGTTGTAGCTCTCCCTCTTAGCTTTCCAAAGAGTCCAAGATCATGACAATCCGACTTCTAGAACTCGAGATATGAATTATTTTATAAGACTGCTTGCATCAGGTCTTTCTATTCGAATTTCCCACCTTCTTGGCCTCGGATTGCTTTTGATTACCCCACCCTCTTGATCTTCTCTTGCTAGCTTTGTTATTGATTCTTTCCCACGAAATTTCTCCAGAGTTTTTTTCTAAAAGTGTTTCTAGGCTTGGAGAAGTAGAGTTTCTCCAAGCAAACAAAGCTTATGGGGGGTATGTGTGTAATGAGAGATTGATCCTTTGAAATGTGTGTGAGGGGTTCTATTTATAATGCTCTAGGAAGCCTAGGAGTGTGGACCTGCTTAATGGTAAAGATTATGCCCGAAAATCTGGTCCAAAACCGCGTAGGAATGAAATTAAAAACAAAATCGTAGATTTGGGCGAATCTGGGAAGTGATGACCGCCATTGCCGGCGGTCATCTGCTGCAAGACCGCCCGGCAGTCCGCATGTCACCCGTTCTTTCCATTTTCGAACCCCCAATCCCCCTAATTCAGCCCTAATTTGATCCTACCGCGTAATTAACCCCTAATCAACCCAGAATCACTCAATTACTTGATCATCACTCCCCTAAATCATTCCAAGATTGATTGATTACACATTGACACCCATTTTAAGCAAAATCATACCAAAAACAATATTTCTACATAAATGATGATTTAGCCCTGATTTTTTACGAAAATCAGAGCTAAAATTAGCCTGCAAGAAATGTGTTAATGGGCTGGATAAACTCTGGAGAATTCATTCACTTGGACCCTTAAACCCATTCCTAACCCAAAAATAAATCATCTCAATATAATTGGGCTAAAAATAACTAAAGGAGCCCAAGCAATAAAATGAAATGTATTTTAATATAAATAAACCTTATTTTATGTTTTACCCTAAGATTAAATTATCTCTTTAATCCTAAGGTTTAAATGCACAAAGGTTTAGATTACCAAAATACATTAATTCAACTAAATTAAATTCTTATCATGCCTTAACTCAAAATCAAATCATCTCATTAACCTCAAGTTAAGCATGTTTGGAATCTAGTTTTAGTGAAATATTCGTGGGTTAACTTTGGGTGTTTATAGATGCCCCTCGTTGATGAGTCCTTAGGGACTAAGGACGAAACAATGTAAGAGAGGAACAACCAAATTTGAATGATAAATGTGTGGTGTGTGTGCCAAGTTTTGGAGCATCCCATGCTCCTTTTCAGGAATCATCTCATCCTGAAGTTTTGAGGGACTGGCCTTCGGTTTCTAGGAATCATCTCATCCCAGGTTTTCGGGAATCATCTAATCCCGAGGTGATAGAATCATCTCATCTATCGGGTTGTTGAGTCATCTCATCCTTGTCAACTAGGTTTCGACTTGGGAATCATCTCATCCCAAGTCTACGGTTTGCGGGAATCATCTCATCCCGAGGCGATAAAATCATCTCATCTATCAGGTCGTTGACAAAGAATCATCTCATCTTTGTCAACTAAGTTTGGGAATCATCTCATCCTAAGTTATGGTTCTCGGGAATCATCTCATCCCGAGGTTATGGGAATCATCTCATCCCAGGTTGTTGACAAAGAATCATCTCATCTCTATCAACTGCTATTCAACATTTTGTTTTAGGAATCATCTCATCCCAGGGTTTGCGAGGACCTGATCCTCGGCTTTGGTTTTTCATGTACCGGGTACACGGCTTTGGGATTTGCGTATACCGGGTACACGGCTTTGGGCTTAGCGTGTACCGGGTACACAGCTTGGGCTTTGCATGTACCGAGTACACGGCTTTGGTTTTGCATGTACCGGGTACATGGCTTTGGGCTTTGCCTGTACCGGGTACACGGCTTTAGTTTTGCGTGTACTGGGTACACGACTTTGGTTTTGCGTGTACCGGGTACACGGCTTTGGTTTTTGCGTGTATCGGGTACATGGCTTTGGTTTTGCATGTACCGGGTACACGGCTTGGGTTTTGCGTGTACCGAGTACACGGCTTTGGTTTTGCGTGTACCGAATACACGGCTTTGGGTTTTGCGTGTATCGGGTACACGGCTTGGGCTTTGCGTGTATCGGGTACACGGCTTGGGCTTTGCGTGTACCGGGTACACGGCTTTGGGCTTTGCGTGTACCGGGTACACGGCTTTGGTTTTGCGTGTACCGGGTACACGGCTTTGGTTTTGCGTCTACCGGGTACACGACTTTGGGCTTTGCATGTACCGGGTACACGGCTTTGGGCTTTGCGTGTATCGGGTACACGGCTTTGGGTTTTGCGTGTACCGGGTACACGGCTTTGGTCTTGCATGTACCGAGTACACGGCTTTTGGTTTGTTTCCCTCACCCCATGGTTTGCGAGAACTGGATCCCCGGCTTCTGGCTTGTATGTCTCAAGGTCGGCTTATCCCAAAGTTTGCAAGGGCTGGGCACTTGGCTTACTGATTTCTCTTATATCTGGATTTCTTCATGGTTTGGATTCTCTGGGCTTCCTCACTTCCGTATTTCCCTCATCTCATGGTTTGCTGGTATTGGGACCTAACTTTGGGTTGGTTTGTCTCTTATTTGGAGTCCCTCATATCTGGTCTCTCTCATCTCTTGGTTTGCAGGAGCTAGGTCCTGGCTTTTGGTTTGCTCATCTCTCAAGGTTTTCTCTCGTCTCATGGTTTGCAGGAGCTGGGTCTCGGCTTTTTTGGATATGTGTCTCCGGTTCCCCTCAAAGTCCTCTCTCACATCAGGTTTCCCTCGTCTTATGGTTTGCGGGAGCTGAGTCCAGGCTTTGGTTTTCTTTTCTCTCGGTTTTTGCAAAAATAGAGTTTTTAGCTTTTGACTTGACTCCCTCATTTCTCAAGGTGCAAAGACTGGGTCTTTGGCTTTTGACTGGGTTTTCTTGACTGGGTTCTTCATCTCTCGGGTTTGCAAAGACTGGGTCTTTGGCTTTTGGCTGGGCTCCCTCATCTCTCTGGTTTGAAAAGACTGGTTCTTTGGCTTTTGACTGGACTCTCTCATCTATAGCTATTTCAAATCTCTCGGTGAAGGATAACAGGTGTCCTCTCATGGTCTGATCGCCTTACTTCTGGGTATCTCATGTTCTCAAGTTTGGGTTGGATGTGTGTCTGAGGTTATCTTGGCGTTTCTGGTTTCTTCATAATCTCACAGGCTTGAAAAAAAGGTGTTGCCTCATAGCTAGGATCCCATGCCCCTTATGTCAGTCAACTGGGTTTGAAGAAAGTGGAGTATGTCGTGCCCCCTTGAGACTTGCAAATTAGAAGTGGGGTGTGATGCCCCTAGTATCTCATTATGGTTTCAGGGATGGGGTTTAGTGTGCCCCTGGTTTATTGGTCATCCTTGGGTGTTCCAACCCGACATCAAATGGGGATTGAGTTCATCATGCCCCTCGCCTAAACGCGAGCACACCATGCCCCCGGTTCGATTTTCTCAATATGGTGCATGATGCCCCCAACATTATCTAGTCGTGCCCCTAGTGTCACGATATAGGTTTAATCTCAAGGTAGATGTGCCTCTATTGTGTGGTATCAGCTTGGTGAGTCAGAGAAATAACGCATGACATGCCCCTTGTCTATAATTCCTATTATCCACAAGATTTGTTTATTCCATGCCCCTTCAGCTAATACCCTAGGAAGTGTAAGTCTACATCAAGTGATGAATTCATGTTGTTGCCTCCCTCATTAATCATTTGTCCCTAACCGAATCTACCTTATCAAGGAATCCCAGGTTTTACATGTAAGTGATGCATGGTATGTCTAAAATGCGTTCATCTCTTTAATGCATGAGAGTGCTCCTAGCTTCTACATGCTTGTCTATGGATGCAAGTGCTTATGATATGTTTTCTCCTCTTCATCTTCTCCCCTTTTCTCTCGAGTCTTCCTCCATCATGTTTTCCTCTCCTTGTCTTCCCTCTTCTCCCTCTCGAATTTTCCCTCTTCCTATTTTCTCTCTTTCTCTCATGTTCTCTCTTTTCTTATCCCCCATTCTCACTCTTTTCTCCCCTTTCCCATGGATTCAAGTGCCATGTATATTAAATGCAATCTCATTCCCATATAGTGCATTCAGATGCAAGTGCCCCTACTATGATGCATGAGCAATGAAAATCATTCGAGCTAAGGTGAAAGTTCAAGAAACTTGAGGAAAAAAACGAGTTATCCCATCAAAAACCCCAAAGCCTCAAAGAAAAAGATGCCCAATGACTATGAACCCATTCACCTCAAATTCTAACTGGGACCCCAAAGGTGGACATTCCTTGTTGAAAGGTTTGGATGGATGTAGAATTGTCTAGTCAGGGTAAGATGGATGGATAAGATGGATGGATGAGTGAATATCCCTTCGAAGATAGATGGAGCAATGTGACCTAACAAATGGATGTCTCTCTGTTGTCATTGGCTACTATCCCGTTTTTGCTTTGGCCTTAACTTTTGCCTAGGCCGCCCTTTCGGGTTTTCAACCTAGTAGGCTTTCTCTTTTTTTTTTCTTTTCCTTTTTCTCTCTTTTTTGTGGGAGTAGCAACCATAGACACAGAGTACGAAGACCATAAAGTATGGGCAAGATCAAGATCACTCGGGCCGGGTATACTCGGATGACTAATGGAGAGGTGAACCTTCAACCTTGAGTGAGAACCATCTAGCTGAGCTATGTCTAAGAGATTATTAGAGAGATGTGCTTCATGATGACCGGATTCACAGCGAATCTTTTGAGAGAGGCAGACTCGATTGACAATGAAATACAAGTCGAAAAAGGGAGACCTTATGACTACAAAAGAGGCCTGAGTACAATCAACAGTGTGGCATGCGTATCTAGCGATGACCCCAATCTTTCCATCGAATCAATCTGAGAACCAACAATAGACCGAGCCCGTTGCCGGGTTACCTACGTATATGTGGATGTGGTGTTGGATTTGAGAAGAGGGTGTTTTGTGGAAGACTGAAGATGACAAATGTTTGGTAGAATGGTGTTTTGTGGAAGGCTGAAAATAGTGGGAGAACACTTGTATTATGATTTCTTCCTTTCTTCCCGGTTCCAAGGGATGGGAGATGAATCAACATTCAGGCACCAAGGGTCACTTCCTCGTTTTTTCTTTTCTTTCTTTTCGATTTCTTTTTTCTTTTCTTTTCTTTTATTTTCTCTTTTTTCGAGGAGAGTACCCTTTTGTACAAGTGCACTTGGATTGAGTTCTTTCAGAAGCTAGGTTCGTTTTTGGGAAGCAACTTTTTTAGACAAGTGTTCACGGTGGTTGTGATGGGGTCGACATGGAGGATGGGTTGGATATGTGTTCGAAGGTCAAATTGGGAAAGTATTTTTAGGGGGTGGATTAAGGTAAGTGTTTAGGATTACATCCACAGAATCAGGTCTTCGTAGTTCATTTTGTGGTCCCCTAGATTGATCCAATGGAATATAATGAAGTCATGCATAGTTAGCCACATGTACGCAGAAGATAAGGAAATTAGATTTTTATTCTTTATGTGAAAAATTAAGGTACAAATGATGACCCTGTTGATTGTTGGATAAAATTTAATTATTGCCCCTTTTTCACTCAATTCAACTTCTAGACTTTAAAGAGCAACTACACCGCCTCCCCCAATTCCTGGTCACCCCTTTATCCATACTTAGCAATTCGGTCTATGGTCCCCGCTTGACTTTCAATTGCACTTCTTGTCCACCCTTTGGAATGCATCATACCCATTGTCATCTTTACCATTATCCTTCCCCATTGCCTTCTCATCGTGTCTCAGTCGTCGTTCTCACAACGATCCTCATTGTTTTCCAATTGTTGGGCCTCGCATCTTGTTCATTTGGGAAGGCCCAATGGAAATGTCTCTGTTCGATACCCCAGCTTTGCTCATCAACTTGGCTTGTCAATTCGATCCCTCATCATATGGTTCTTCCCTCAGCTTGTCATCTTGGCTAATCAACTCGATTCATAAATAGAAACCGGGGCTTACATCCTTATCTTTGAATAACGTCCAAACGAGTCACCTCATCTCATATCTCCCATTGTAAATATTGGGGCTTACATCTCCTCTCACGAGAAGGCCTGAACATCAGCTTCCCCCATTTTTTGCCCCTTCACCATACCTCAAGTCATCTCATATGCTCTTCTTCCTGGTTTCTCCCCCAAAAGCTGGGATTTGTATTTCTTCCCATGAGGTGGTTCTCCCGGTTTGTCTTAGCTTGTATACTCAATCCTCATCAGTTTAGCTCAGCTTCGTGTCCTGGTCCTCTGGCTTCCCAACTCGGCATCTCAACTTGACAAATTGACTTGGCTACTCAACTTGGTTCCTCAGCTAGGCTTCTCTTCTTAGTTTATCAAATCAGTTCATAAGTAAACACCAGGGCTTGCATCAGCATCTTTGAGGAAGGCTCAATAAGGTTACCTAATCTTACCTCTCTTACTATAATTATTGGGGCTTACATTTCCTCTCATGAGAAGACCCAACCAAGTCATCCCATCTCCCCTTTTCTGCCATAAATATGGGGGCTTACATCTCCTCTCACGAGAAGGCCCAACCAGGTCATCTCTTCTCACTTCTTCGGCCATAAATATTGGGGCTTACATCTCCTCTCATGAGAAGGCCCAAAGTCACCACGGTGTCTTAATTCGATGCTTCATTTCCGCTTCGGCCTTCTTCTCACCTTTCGTCTTAGGATACCTCCAGGACTTCCATTGTCTTCACCATCTCCCCATCTACTGAGATTCATTGCCTTATGATGTATCCATCATCCCTAAAATCTTCACCATCTCCTTCCAACTAAGGCACTACCCACCCTTGGTGTCCTATGGATTCAATTTTAATGATAGAGTTCATGATCATCAGGAATGTTAGACTCAAGCTTTATTTTCTCTCAAGACATTTGGAAACGGTGAAAAATCGTGATGGAATACATTCGCAAAACATGTTTCATTATTCAAAATATTTCTTCATTTTTCTTTCATTCAAGGCTTAAGCCCAAGAAGATGAGGATTCGAAAAAGTGAGACACCCTAGCTTGAATTTGTGTTTTATGCTTTGAAAGACATGTGATGCAATGCCAAATGTATGCAAATGTGAATC
Organism: Turnera subulata; assembly: GCA_028386065.3. Classification (NCBI taxonomy): domain Eukaryota; kingdom Viridiplantae; phylum Streptophyta; class Magnoliopsida; order Malpighiales; family Passifloraceae; genus Turnera; species Turnera subulata. The sequence continues at coordinate 2,582 of JAKUCV010000383.1, read as the reverse complement.
CCTTAAGATAAGGTAGACCGACTGAACATATGTGTCAACTGGGAAGTAGCACCAAAAGAATTATCATTGGCTTAGACATGTATATTTACTCCCCTAGGGTTCCTTTCCTAGACTCATCAGTTCACGCCTCGTAATATAGCGCCTTTGAGGGTGCGGGGCGGGCCCAACAAATTTTTTTTTTTACTATATACTTTCCTATATATTTTTTATTGGTTTTTTTTTCTGGTTTATCGAAATAAAAACACTCTATTTACACATACAAGAATTCACAATAATAATCACACGAAAATGCACATACCACTTATTGATTCAATATGCATGTGATGCTCAGGGTATGCAGCTGGTTGGTGGCTAGAGATTGCCGTTAGGGAATAGGTTGACCTACTCACATGTGATAATGGATATCGCGTGAGGTCCAAGGCCCATTAATCTCCATCATTGCTAAGCATCTAGAAACGGGTTCGCCCAAGCTGCCATCGCTTAAAGAAAGCATTGTGGTGGACTTTGATTCCCTCGCCCTCTTACGGTAGAAGCTTCACATCAATCATCATGAATGCAAGGCACTTATGATGAAAAGTAAAAATGCACACAAGAATCAATGATTGCACAAAGTTTCTTGAACCCACTACTTCCTTAGTGGAGTCGCCAACTGTGAATACCCGACCCAAAATCACTTGGGCCTATTCACCTAATCCTTTCACCTTCTTCCTCGAGTCAATCCCATGTCATTGGAGTCGCCACCCGAATTTTATTAAGGGCAAAATTTGAGAAAAACCCTCATATGACTCCTTTAGGCTACATGGTCGTGGCGAACCAAAGACATGGGATCGGGGGTTCGTCACGAATGGGAAGGTGGTAGACACCGATCCGTATTGGGTCAAAACCTTGTGCAATTTCAAAGTACAAGTATGCCTTGTGTAGGTGTGGGGGTGTGGAAAGAAATCACATAAAAATAACAAAATTGAATTGGAGGGGTAGGAGAAGAAGGTTCGGAACAAAAAGGAAAAATAAAAATATTTGGGCTTGAGTCTCCACCACTAGAGACCACCTACGTACCCCGACAACCGGGTTCAAAGCCCACGTATTTCTTGACATGGCATCACAGCAATCACATAATCTACAAAAGCATCATCAAATAACCAGCAAGTAGCAATAAATAAAGTGCGCAATCGAAAAGGGTTAGAACACATATCTCGGTTGTTGGACAGAATCTATAGGTCGTCTTGTTCTGGATTTTGGACAATGAGAATTGCAGATTCAGCTTCTGGTCTCAACATAAAAGTTGTAGCTCTCCTCTTAGCTTTTCAAAGAGTCCAAGATCACGGCAATCCGACTTCTAGAACTTGAGATATGAATTGTTTTTTGAGACTGCTCGCATCAGGTCTTTCTATTCGGATTTCCCACCTTCTTGGCCTCGGATTGCTTTTGATTGCCCCACCCTCTTGATCTTCTCTTTCTAGCTTTCTTCTTGATGCTTTCCCACGAAATTCCTCCAGAGTTTTTTTCTAAAAGTGTTTCTAGGCTTGGAGAAGTGGAGTTTCTCCAAGCAAACAAAGCTTATGGGGGGTGTGTGTGTAATGAGAGATTGATCCTTTGAAATGTGTGTGAGGGGTCCTATTTATAGTGCTTTGGGAAGTCTAGGGGTGTGGATCTACTTAATGGTGAAGATTACGCCCGAAAATCTGGTCCAGAACCGCGTAGGATCGAAATTAGAAACAAAATCGGAGATTTGGGTGAATCTGGGAAGTGATGACCGACATTGCCGGCGATTATCTGCTGCATGACCGCCAGTGCCGGCGGTCATGTGTGGATGTCCGCCGGCACCTAACGGTAGTCGCAAGATGACCGCCCGGCAGTCCGCGTGTCACCCGTTCTTTCCATTTTCGAACCCCCAATCCCCATAATTCAGCCCTAATTTGATCCTACCACGTAATTAACCCCTAATCAACCTAGAATCACTCAATTACTTGATCATCACTCCCCTAAATCATTTCAAGATCGATTGATTACACATTGATACCCATTTTAAGCAAAATCATAACAAAAATAATGTGCCTGCAAGAAATGTGCTAAAATCATCACTACTTGATCATCACTCCCCTAAATCATTTCAAGATCGATTGATTACACATTGATACCCATTTTAAGCAAAATCATATCAAAAATAATGTGCCTGCAAGAAATGTGCTAAAATCATAATACTTGATCATCACTCCCCTAAATCATTTCCACGAAAATCAGAGCTAAAATTAGCCTGCAAGAAATGTGTTAACGGGCTGGATAAACTCTAGAGAATTCATCTCAATATAATTGGGTTAAAAGCAACTAAAGGAGCCCAAGCAATAAAATGAAATATATTTTAATGTAAATAGACCTTATTATATGTTTTACCCTAAGATTAAATCATCTCTTTAATCCTAAGGTTTAAATGCACAAAGAATTAGATTACTAAAATACATTAATTCAACTAAATTAAATTCTTATCATGCCTTAACTCAAAATCGAATCATCTCATTAACCTCAAGTTAAGCATGTTCGGAATCTAGTTTTAGTGAAATGTTCGTGGGTCAAATTTGGGTGTT
>JAKUCV010000382.1:0-12136 GCA_028386065.3 Turnera subulata | reverse complement strand
AAAGTGAGCTTGTTGGAATACACAGTGAGCTTGTTGGAATACATCCAAGCTCCATGTTTGTCTCTATTGCTTCTTCCTTGGTCGCCTTGGCGTGTATTAGTCTTGCCTTGGTTTGCATCATTAGCTCCATATTTGTCGCCATTGTTTCCTTCATGGTTGCCTTGGTGTGCATCATTCCTCGAACCTCTAAGCCTGCCTCCATTTGTATCAGTAAGGTCCGCTGATAGGGGGGCTCCTGCAAGTGCACAGGGTAGTTGTAGTACTCTATCAAGGTCGTATCCACAGGGACTGGGTTGAGCCTGTTACCTTCAAATAGACAAATTAGGCTTAAACAAACAAAGACTAAATATGAGGTGAATGCTATTGAAATGTAAAATGGGCAGTAAAATAAAAGTAACAGTAGGAAAAGAATAGATTAAGTGAAGTCTTAGGTATCCGAGGTTCACATGTCCTGTTTCATGCTTTAAATTGCTCAACAGCCTCACAATAGGCTGAGCTTGTTTGACGGTCTGTGTTTAATAAGAAGTCTTGAAGGGGCTCCCGACCTAATGTACTACCAACGGCTTTCGATCTTATTGGTAGTTCCCTAAGCTTCCACCTACCCTCTGTCACTAGAATAGATGTCCACTTAAGGGTGAAGTTTGGTGTTGGGGCATGTTTTCCCACAGTCTCTCCCTATCTTCTTTCGAACGGCTAGGGAGTGAAGGCTGACTATTGTTAGTCTAGAACACTTGGCTACTAGATTAAAAATAGGCTACTTAATAATCAATCAAGAATCAGATTAAAAAAGTGGTGTCATTCTTTTTGAATGTGCCGCAACAGGCTGAGCCAGTGCTGAGCCTGTGGCTGGGCCTGTCGAGAACACAAAGTCAATTACACAGATCAGTTCTTGCAGGCACTCTCAACCTATACTGAACCCATTTGTTTTCACTCACAGGTTCCTCCCAGGGCTCTCACTCATCCTAATGCTGTTGCATCGGTCAAACCAAGGGGATTAAGATTGGGTACTGGGGCTAATTCCTCAATTAGTTCCTAACTTCTATCAAAAGCTAGAAACTAAGGGATGGTTGTTGTTGTTCCAGTAACTATGGCTTCTCCTTTCGGTCCTTCACCTAGCTACCTATCATCATGGAAGGGTTTGGCCAGAACTCAAACATGTATCAAGTGTGCAACAACCAAAACAAGAAAAACGGGTTTAGAGCATAAGATGAGCAATTTATTACAATGAAGTCAAAGACAAGTTCTCCCCTTCAACCTAAGAAAGGTTGTTCAGTGCATGCTCAAAATTAAAGAAACAACAAAAACAAAGAAAAGCATCAGGTTGGGAACAACTGGGAGGCTAGGAGCAACACGATTTCTGCGGCAAAAGCTGTAGAATCATGTGCCCCCTTGAAACTGGGTTTTTGCCTCTGTTCCTAAGCTTCTGCAATTTCGTTGGATCGATGGATTAATCCATGTTTAGTTCTTTCTTCCCTCCTCCTATTTATAGGTGCAAATCCTCTTCTTTTTTCTTCTCCCACTTGCTCGAAGGTATGGAGTTTGGGCAAGTTGGGTTTCAGTTGCCCATCATGTTCCTCCGGATAAGGCACTTTGGGAGGTGTGCCGAGGCTGAATTCTTCATATCTACAGATTTTAGAACACTTTAGGGGAAGATAATAGTTCTTTAATTGCAATATTCCTTAGGTGTAATGAATATCCCCTCTTTCCCATGCCTAAAGTCTTCTGAAACACTCAGTTTATAATTGCAGAGTTGAAAGTTTTGCAAGTGGTGAAGCTCTACAAGTGGCTGAGTTTTATATTCTTTTCTTTGCGTTTCTGGTCATCTGCAGATTTCACAGGCTCAGCCTGTGCCTGAAGCTGTGTGCAATCTCTTTCCATTTTTCTCAGCAATTGAATTCCGCTCTCTTGAGATTGATGTGGTGGCGTGATGGCTTCGTGGATCAAGGCAAAGGTGGTGAAATCCAGTGGATAACTTGTGATTGGAGGGGGTTCGTGGTCCTTTACTGATTCTGCAAAGAATAATAGGCTCGAAACAGGCTCATGCTGTGCCAGAGGCTGTTTCTTCGAATTCTCCAATAAAATCTCCAATATCCTTCAAAATGCACCTAGAATCACTAATCATACAGTAAGGGATAGGATTTAAGGGAATATGTTTAAATAATGCAAAGTAAGGCATATAGTCATGATGAATTGGGAGCAAATATATCTAAAATCATGCCTAAAACTATGCATATTTCATGTGCATCAAAATACCCCAAACTAAAGATTTTGATTGTCTTCAAGCAAACAGAAGAGAAAAGAAGGCATGATTTTGAGAGGAAGTGAAGACAATTCCAATGCATCAGATTTTCACTAGGCTTCTTCCTTGTGATGTCCCAATTCAGGCATCCTCTTATTTTCCTTCAAAACTGCATTCGATTTTAACCAAAATCCTTGTCAGTAATTTTTGTCATAAAAATCATAGGAATAATTCTGCAACTAGCCTCCATTCCTTCTGCCATTTAAGGGATTCAGTTTACGATTGAGAAAGTGAAAAATAATACCTCATATGCAGACCCATTACCTCTTGTCTCCACTAATGTGCATAAGTCATCAAGCTAGGATCACTAGGACTTTATCTATGTTGTATTGAGGCTAGATGAGGGTTGTCAAAGGAGCGTGGATGGATTGCGTCAGGGTCAATGGCTTGTGAACTCGATTCTTTTATTCTTGTTCATGAATAGCCTGAGACCGTATAGAGGCTATTTGACTTCGTATTTTCGGAGGTCTCATGCTATTCAGCAACTGTGTCCCAATACTTCAGCTACTTTTGATGCAGCCACCGACTCTAACTAATGGATTGGTTTTGTGTACTTGGATTGGAGTATCATTTTCCAGATGTTGCCCTTGTCCTTCCTCCTTCTCTTTCTTTCTTTTTTTTTTCCTTCCCATATTTTTTTTCTTTTTCTTTTTTATAGGAAGGATGGAGTACATGCATCTGGTGGCATTCTGATTTTTGTACTGGCTGAGTCTGGGCAATCTCTTTCTATTCTTGATCAAATCTTGCTCACATGCTCATCAGGGTGAGGCAGTTTGAAGGAGTTTGTGTCCTTAGACACTGACGGCCCCTGCTGGCTGGGATGTGCAGGGTGCATGAATGAAATGGGGCTATCATAATCGGCCTAAATGGGGTTGCAAGGGTTTGATGAGTGAGGTGTGGGTTGGTGTAGTCTGTCTGGTGTGCCAAAGATGGCCTAGAGCCTTTCCTTGCTTATAGACACTGCTTAAAATTTTGCCTTGACAGAGGTAAGGGCCTGTTGTAAGGTAAACAGGCTAAGCCTATTTCGTTTAGAAAATTCTTTAACAGGATCCTTCTCTTTTGTCAGAATTCATGGGATGCAGTTGCTTCATTATTTCTGCTCTGCTTGTTTTGAGAAAATAAGACAAGTTTTGAGATTAGAATCTGAGCAGAGTTAAATAGAAAAAGAAAAGGTGCATAAAAATAAGGACATGCTCACACTGGGAGGAACAAAATGAAAATAGATACAATTGAAATTGCATTACGTGAACACTGGAAAATACATCGAGTCATACAATGGCAAAATTGCACCCTAAAATACCCCAAACTGAAAATCTGCAGTGTCCTCACTGCCAAAACTAAACAAAAACAGGGTGCAATGCAAAAATTAATTACCCCAAACTGAAGGTTAAGCTATGTGGTAAGGGGGTATTGAAGCTAAACTCTAAAATGTTTGAAATCGATTGGGGAAGGGGGTAGTCAATTGTGCAGACAGGATTGATCAATTCTTATCTTAACAAGTCTAGTCCTCCTATTTTGCTGAATTAGCCGCTGGGTAGGTGGAATGCCTTAATCAAAATACAAAATAACACAGGCTCATCCTGTGTGTGTTAGCGTGTAAAACCACCATAACAACTCTTGGTGCATAGCATCATGAAATGCAAATGCGGAAGGGGTTTAGAACTTCCCTGGTTAAATTCTTACTTGCCAATTCTTTTTCTCACCGATTTGCAACACCTAAAGGTTAGCAACACAATAAAAACACACAAAGAAAATAAAAACAACCAAAGGAAAATAAAAAAGAAAGGTTTAGATAATAAAAAGCCTAATAAATCCAAATGAAAGGTAATAGTATCAAGCATCAGTCCCCGGCAACGGCGCCAAAAACTTGATAGGGGGTCCTGCAAGTGCACAGGGTAGTTGTAGTACTCTATCTAGGTCGTATCCACAGGGACTGGGTTGAGCCTGTTACCTTCAAATAGACAAATTAGGCTTAAACAAACAAAGATTAAATATGAGGTGAATGCTATTGAAATGTAAAATGGGCAGTAAAATAAAAGTAAAAGTAGGAAAAGATCAGATTAAGTGAAGTCTTAAGTATCCGAGGTTCACATGTCCTGTTTCATGCTTTAAATTGCTCAACAGCCTCACAACAGGCTGAGCCTGTTTGACGACCTGTGTTTAATAAGATGTCTTGAAGGGGCTCCCGACCTAATGTACTACCAACGACTTTCGATCTTATTGATAGTTCCCTAAGCTTCCATCTACCCCCTGTCACTAGAATAAACGTCCACTTAGGGGTGAAGTTTGGTGTTGGGGCATGTTTTCCCACAGTCTCTCCCTATCTTCTTTCGAACGGCTAGGGAGTGAAGGCTGACTATTGTTGGTCTAGCACACTTGTCCTTTCGGTCCTTCACCAAGCTGCTACTAGAATAAAAATAGGCTACTCAATAATCAATCAAGAATCGGATTAAAAGTGGTGTCATTCTTCTTGACTGTGCCGCAACAGGCTGACCCAGTGCTGAGCCTGTGGCTGGGCCTGTCGAGAACACAAAGTCAATTACACATATCAGTTCTTGTAGGTGCTCTCAACCTATACTGAACCCATTTGTTTTCACTCATAGGTTCCTCCCAAGGCTCTCACTCATCCTAATGCTTTTGCATCGGTCAAACAAAGGGGATTAAGATTGGGTGTCGGAGCTAATTCCTCAATTAGTTCCTAACTTCTGTTAGAAGCTAGAAACTAAGGGATGGTTGTTGTTGTTCTAGTAACTATGGCTTCTCCTTTCGGTCCTTCACCTAGCTACCTATCATCATGCAAGGGTTTGGCCAGAACTCAAACATGTATCAAGTGTGCAACAACCAAAACAAGAAAAATGGGTTTAAAGCACAAGATGAGCAATTTATTACAATGAAGTCAAAGACAAGTTCTCCCCTTCAACCTAAGAGGGATTGTTCAGTGCATGCTCAAAATTAAAGAAACAACAAAAACAAAGAAAAGCATCAGGTTGGGAACAACTGGGAGGCTAGGGGCAACACGATTTCTGCAGCAAAAGCTGCAGAATCGTGTGCCCCCTTGAAACTGGGTTTTTGCCTCTGTTCCTAAGCTTCTGCAATTTCGCTGGATCGATGGATTCATCCATGTTTAGTTCTTTCTTCCCTCCTCTTATTTATAGGTGCAAATCCTCTTCTTCTCTCTTCTCCCACTTGTTGGAAGGTATGGAAGTTGGGCAAGTTAGTTTTCAGTTGCCCATCATGTTCCTCGAGATACGGCACTATAGGAGGTGTGCCGAGGCTGAATTCTTCATATCTGCAGATTTGAGAACACTTTAGGGGAAGATAATAGTTCTTTAATTGCAATATTCCTTAGGTGTAATGATTATCCCCTCTTTCCCATGCCTAAAGTCTTCTGAAACGCTCAGGTTATAATTGCAGAGTTGAAAGTTTTGCAAGTGGTGAAGCTCTGCAAGTGGCTGAGTTTTATATTCTTTTCTTCGCGTTTCTAGTCATCTGCAGATTTCACAGGCTCAGCCTGTGCTGGGCCTGTGCCTGAGGTTGTGTGCAATCTCTTTCTATTTTTTTCAGTAATTGAATTCAGCTCTTCTTGAGATTGATGTGGTGGCATGATGGCTTCGTGGATCAAGGTAAAGGTTGTGAAATCCAGTGGATAACTAGTGATTGGAGGGGGATTCATGGCCTTTTACTGATTCTGCAATGAACAACAGGCTCGAAACAGGCTCATGCTGTGCGAGAGGCTGTTTCTTCGAATTCTTCAATAAAATCTCCACAATCTTTCAAAATGCACCTAGAATCACTAATCATATAGTAAGGGATAGGATTTAAGGGAATATGGTGAAATAATGCAAAGTAAGGCATATAGTCATGATGAATTGAGAGCAAATATTTCTGAAATCATGCCTAAAACTATGCATATTTCATGTGCATCATCCGCATGTGTGTCGATTATCGAGATTTGAACAAAGCATGTCTTAAGGATGAGTTTCCATTGCCACATATCGATCTACTAGTTGACGCTACTGCTGGTCACGCACTCTGATCATTCATGGATGGATTCTCTGGGTACAACCAAGTACTAATGGCACCCGTGGATAAGCATAAGACGGCTTTCCGCACGGAATGGGGTACTTTTTGCTACAAGGTAATGCCCTTTGGACTCATTAATGCTGGTGCCAGTTACCAACGAATGGCCATTACTCTTACTCACGACATGATACATAACATAGTGGAAGTATACGTTGATGACATGATCGTTAAGTCGCAAACCAATGAGTCACACGTGCCCAATCTACTGCGATTCTTTGAGAGATGTACGAAATTTGGCATGAGGATTAACCCGCAAAAATGTGTCTTCGGTGTAAAGGCAGGGAAGCTACTCGGTTTCATGGTCAGTGAAAGAGGAATCGAGGTCGACCCCAGCAAGATCAAGGCAATTTAAGAGATGCCAATTCCAGGGACCGAGAAGGAGATTAGAAGTTTCCTCGGCTGTGTACAATACATTAGTAGAATCATCGCACAATTATCCAGTATTTGCACGCCTATTCATCGTCTCCTAAAGAAAGGGGTATCAACCGAATGGAATGATGACTGCCAATATGCCTTCGATCGAATAAAAGAGTACCTATCCACTCCACCAGTCTTACAACCACCTAGATCGGGTCAACCACTTCTTCTATATCTCACTGTGACTGACAATGCCATGGGTGCAATGCTCGCGCAATATTTGCCTGACTCTCGCATCGAGAATGCTATCTACTACTTGAGCAAGAAGTTGACTGATTATGAAGCCAAGTACAACATGATTGAGAAGACATGCTTCGTACTGACATGGGTTTGCCAAAAATTAAGACATTACTTTGTGACACATGAGGTCCTGCTCATCTCCCGAATGGATCCTATTAAATACCTCCTAGAGAAACCGATGCCAAGTAGTAAAACGGCTCGCTGGGTCGCAATTTTATCTCAATTCGACATCCGATTTGTGTCCCAAAAGGCTATTAAAGGAAGCGCCATATCTGATTTCTTGGCCTCTCAACCGGTGACCCATGAAGAAAGATTCGAGCCTCAATTCCCCGACGAAGGTATCTTGACAATCACCATCCCAACATGGGAGAAGTACTTCGATGGTGCGGCAAACGGAAGCGGTTTCGGCGCCGGTATTATCCTCATTTCACCCGACAAAGTCACTTATCCTCTGTCTTGCAAGCTAGAGTTTTAAGCCACGAACAATATAGCCGAATATGAAGCATGTACTATTGGGCTCAAAACTGCGCTTAACCTTGGTATACGGCGAATCCGGGTATACGGTGACTCTGCTCTGGTAATTTCACAACTCATGGGTGAATGGAAGATCAAAGAAGACAAGCTTATGCCTTATCACGAATATCTACAAAGGCTAGCCGCTATGTTCGAGGAAATAGCTTTCTACTATGTCCCCAGGAAAAATAACCATTTCGCCAATCCACTTGCCTTCTTAGCCTCCATGATCGGCATGCCTGAGAATGCCATCATCCTGCCTATTGGAATTCAAAAGAACGCCGAGCCGTCTTTCCACCGAGAATCTACAATGCCGAAGCCATGGTTCAAGAATCTTATTCATGCCATTTACACCGACCAAGAGGCAATTGTGGCTATCACTGTGGCTGAAACGAATCGACCCTCCTACACCTTGAGCAATCTAAATGTTGAGGGGCAACATTGGTACACCGATATATACAATCTCGTATATGATGGATCCTATCCTGAGCATGCAACTAGTAAAGAAAGAAAAACTCTGAAACAACTCGCCACTGGATACATTCTATGCGCTGGCAAGTTGTACAAAAGACATGCCACTGGGGTTCATTTACTATGTGTCGATACCAATAAAGCTCAAAGAATCATGGAAAAGGTGCATGGAGAAGACGAAGGCCCACACATGGGTGGAAACATGCTAGCTCGGAAAATCCTACGATTGGGATACTTTTGGTCTACCATGGATGCCGATTGTGCCAAACATGTAAGATCTTGCCACACATGTCAAGTGCACGCCAAGTCGCAACATCTTCCACCGTCTCCTCTTACGCCTCTGTCGTCGCCTTGGCCATTCTCTATATGGGGTACTGATATCATCGGAAAGGTCTCTCTTAAGTCATCTAACGGGCATGAATATATCCTATTGGCTATCGATTATTTCACCAGATGGGTTGAAGTCGAGTCCTTCACCGTCCTTAATGCCAAGAAAGTCGCCAAATTCATCCACAACAACCTTATCTGCCGATATGGTGTTCCTTTTGAGTTGATATCTGACAATGGTGTTCACTTCAAAGCCAATGTGGAAAAGTTATGCGCCCGCTACGCCATCAAGCATCACAAGTCGTCACCTTATCGACCTCAAACTAATGGAGCTGTAGAAGCTGCTAACAAGAACCTCAAGACAATCATAAAAAAGATGCTTATTTCACACCGAGAGTGGTCGGAAAAGCTACCATTAGCACTATGGGGATATCGCACCACTATCCGTTCATCCACTGGCGCTACACCGTACTCTCTTGTATATGGCATGGAGGTTGTGCTCCCCGTTGAACTTGAGGTCCAATCTTTGAGGGTGGCCCACAAAAGTATGATTCCTGAGACATAATGGGTTCAAGAACGCCTAGATCAACTCACACTGCTCGATAAAAAGCGTTTGCAAGCTCTATACCATGTCCAAGGTTATCAAAGGCGTATGGCGCATGCATTCAACAAAAAGGTTAAGTCTCGAGGTCTGAAAGAAGGCGACTTAGTGCTCAAAGAGATACGGCAACCGGTGCATGATCCTAGGGGCAAATTCAAGACTAATTGGTGCGGACCGTACATTATCAAGGAAATCCTTCCTGGAGGGGCAACAAGAATTAGAGATCTAGATGGCAACGAGTTCAAGGACCCAGTCAACATGGATCAACTCAAGAAATACTATGTCTAGCGCTCAAAACAGTGTTCAAAGAACTACGTAGACCTGATTCTGTGCAAACACAATCATAAAAACACAATAAATAGTCACGAAGCGCAGATACGTAGGAAGCCTGCAAAGGTCCGGTCTCTTATTATTACATCAATAAAAGTTCCCAAGTTGACTAAAAATTGGAATTTATTTGGTCTCGTTGTTATTTTGCATACTCATAAATGAAAATAACATTCTTTGTCATAAGTCTCTAATGCCTAGGGCGTTTATGCCTCCAATTCTTGTCATTATCTTCTTCCTCTAACTCAGTATGTCCCACAGACTCAGCTTTAGATGGCTCAGGACAGTCTGTGATCTTCTTTCGTCTCGCACGCAGCAATTTCTCCAATGGCTTAGTTGCGTCCCTTAGCCACTCCTTATACCACGGGATAGAAGGCTCCAACGCACGCGTTCCTATGCCAATCCAAGTCAAGAAAGTCCAATTACTACAAATAATCCCCACGATTTTACCATCTATAGTGCCTTGGATAGGAGGGGTGATCATACAAGGAACAGGTTGAGCTTGACCAATTTGTCTCATAAACCGCGTCGTGTTGTAATAGGTAGACTGCTTGATACCGGGTAGTAGCACTACTTCATTTCCGAATGTGTCTCTCGCCATGCGTAAAACCTTCAGCCAATCACAATGCCACATTATATCATTGGAAGTCAGATGATGCATATAGGTGACCCACTCTCTCATAGTCGCAAAGTTCTGGAGTCGACGCCTTGTTGAATAGCCCGCTGATGTGTACTTCAATAATACCGGTCGTTCAATGATCTTGAGATGTTCACACAGCCACATTTTCAATAGCAACGGAGAACCGCCAATTGGTCCATTCAAGTCATCCGCAAGGGCGTCTAGCGCATTAAGGGTTTCGCCAACTACTAGTGGTACAATGCTATTTCCTTTGTATAGCTGTTCGACGTATTCTCCAAGAATAACCTGACCCATGCCATGACGCGTCTTTTTAGCAAGAACTCATTCATCATAACAAATTGTAGGACCCACTTTCTCTTCTCTCTTCAGCTGCTTCCAAGTGTCTCGTCTCCATCTACATGATACAAAGAGATCAATGGTCCCAAGTCGATATAATCTTTGTCTATCACGATTGCATCCCACCAATCCTTTGATATTGATAAGTAGGCACACACACTCCTTGCATAAGGGGCATTGTACGATGCAGCAACAATTTTTTTGTTCCTTATCTCCCCGGTGAGTTGATCTTCGGTGTCACTTGTCGTTACTCCAAGGAGAGCATCGAACTCTTCCACTGTCGGGCAGAGCTCCATCATATCGCTTCCAAAGCGGAACACATGATTCTCTCTATCCCAAAACATCGCTGCGGCCCTTATCAACTCTAGTTGGACTTGCACAAACCTCAGATTGAATAGCCTCTTCAGATCCAGGAAATCATATTTATTGGCTTTGGAAATACTCTTCATCCAAGCTTGCACTCTAGCATGAAAATTGTCACCCATGGTGTTTAAAGTACTCAATCCTCTGCTCTCAGACATTTATGCACCTCCCCAGAGGTCTCTGGTTCCTTTTACAGAGGTTATAAGTCGGCTAAACCCGTCTCCCATCAAGAATTGGACTCCAAAATCGAGTAGGAGTCGGAACTGAGAGTCATGACCGCCACCAGCCGGCGGACAAGTCGCCATGACCGCCGCCAGCTGGCGGCCAAGCCTCTAAGACCACCGGCAAGCATCACATGACCGCCAGCACCGCCTTCCAGCCACTGTTCGTTGTCTTGTCTCACCACTCAATCCACTCAGTAAATGTTTTTCTTTTCAGAAATTATGACTCGACTAAGGTCTCAAATTTATTTTCTTTTCATGCATAAGGGTTTGGCACAACCCTCGATAACTCTTTTTCAACTTATTTTCTAGATCCACGTTTAGGAAATAGTCCCAGCACCCACATTAGGGGCATCCAATGATTCAATCACAACGAACACTCATAATCTTTACTCGGCTAAAAAAAAAAAAAACTCCCCAAGTGGATCGCCACGGGCTTTGTCCCTTTAGTCTTAAAATCCTGGTTCGTCTCAAAATTTTATTCCCCATTGGACGCCAGAGGCAGTACCCTCTAGACTCAATCCTTTAGTTTCAGGCTTTTTGTCTCAATCCCCTTTGAAAGTAAACTAATGGTTAGGGTTTCACCCTTTCATAACGTTGAAATCGTCTCTTTTAGTAAACTAATGGTTAGGGTTTCACCCTTTCATAATGTTGTCTCTTTAAGTAAACTAATGGTTAGGGTTTCACCCTTTCATAACGCTGAAATCGTCTCTTTAAGTAAACTAATGGTTAGGGTTTCACCCTCTCATAACGTTGAAATTGTCTCCTTTTGAAAGTAAGCTAATGGTTAGGGATTCTCCCTTTCATAACGTTCAAATCGTCCCCTTAGAAAGTAGGTTAATAGTTAGGGTCCAAGCATCCTCTCTTAACACTGAAATCTTTTGAAATGCCCGTGTCCCAATTTATTAATATAAATTACAAATTAATTTTAAATTGACCAAATTGTCCATTTCATTCTCGGGACACCTGTATCCCAAATTATTCATTAAAGAATATACATCATGTGAAGTGACCAAAATGCCCTTCTACCCGGGATACAATGTCAACAACAAAATCAATGAACATTTATACAACAAATTACACAACAACGAGTATGCATCGGAAGACTATACAAATGATAACAAGTATGCATTGAACCCTATGGATCCGACCCGAGGAGAGGAAAGCACCGCCACCTGCTGATATGCACCTCTGATCAACGATCAGCTAACCTGTGTAAAACTGTGAGGGGGTGAGACCAACCACTGTCTCACCGCAGACAAATAAACCAATAATATACAAAACAAATCAACTACAAA
>JAKUCV010000381.1:0-59969 GCA_028386065.3 Turnera subulata | reverse complement strand
TTGTCAAGACGGACAACGTGGCCACAAGTTATTTCCTCACACAAAAGAAGCTCACACCAAAGCAAGCACGGTGGCAAGACTTTCTAGCGGAGTTCGACTATGTGTTGGAGTACAAGCCGGGGAAGGCTAACTTGGTGGCCGATGCTTTGAGTAGAAGGGCCGAGCTCGCAGCCATAAGTCGACCCGATAGCACTTTGGTAGAGCGCATCAAGGAGGGGATGGCACATGATCCGCAAGCCAAAGCCTTGGTGGAGCTCATTGGACAAGGCAAGACGAGGAGATTTTGGCTTGATGATGGGTTGCTCTACACAAAGGGGAGCAGGATTTTTGTGCCGCGACATGGGAAATTGCGGAAGGAAGTGCTCAAGGAGTGCCATGATTCAATGTGGGTTGGCCATCCGGGTATTGATCACACACTAGCCTTGTTGGAGGATTCCTACTATTGGGCTCGGATGCGGGATGATGTGGAGTTGTATGTTCGGATTTGTCTAGTATGCCAACAAGACAAGCTTAAGCAACAACGTCCACCGGGTTTGTTGGAGCCATTGCCTACACCCGAAAGGCCTTGGGAGAGCATCTCACTTGATTTCATCACTAGTTTGCCCAAGTCGGATGGGTTCAGCATGATCTTGGTGGTCGTGGATCGATTCTCCAAGTATACCATCTTCATCCCAACTACCCCGGAGTGCACAGGAGCTGAAGCGGCCCGCTTGTTTTTCAAGTATGTGGTGAGGTATTGGGGCATTCCTAAGACGATCGTGAGTGATCGTGGTGTGCGCTTCAACGCTCATTTTTTGAAGGAACTTTTTCGGATGATGGGGTCCGAGCTGAATTTCTCTACAAGCTTTCATCCACAAACCGATGGGCAAACAGAGAGGGTGAATGCCTTGTTGGAGATATACTTGCGGCACTACGTGAGTGCCAATCAACGGGATTAGGCAAAGCTACTTGACGTAGCCCAATTCTCGTATAATTTGCAAAGGAGTGAGTCCACGGGGATGAGTCCCTTCGAGATTGTCACGGGGCAGCAACCAATGACTCCAAGCACCATTGCTACGGGCTATACGGGGAGTAGTCCCGCAGCTTATCAGTACGCCAAAGATTGGCAACCACAACGAGACATGGCAAAGGCGCACCTAACCAAGGCCATGAAGAGAATGAAGAAGTGGGCGGATGCTAAGCGGAGGCCGTTGGAGTTTGAAGAAGGCGACCTCGTCATGGTGAAGTTACTACCACACCAACAAAGGGTCTTTTCCAAGTTACACAAGGGGTTGGTGCGGCGCTACGAGGGTCCATTCAAAATTGTTAAGCGGGTGGGCAAAGTTGCCTACAAGCTTGACATGCCCTCAAGGCTTAATCTTCACCCCGTCTTCCACGTGAGTTTGTTGAAGTCATACCATGGAGACGAGGAAGACCAAGACCGAGGGAAGTCCAAGAGAGCACCAATATCGGTCACCGCCTCCTTTGACAAGGAAATTGACGAGATTCTTTCGTGGCGCGCTATCGCTGTGCGGGGCAAGAATGAAAACTATAGGGAGTACTTGGTTCGATGGAAGGGACTTCCAGAGAGAGAGGCCTCATGGGAGCGGGACCGGGACTTGTGGCAATTCGAAGACAAGATCAAGGAGTTCCGGGCCAAGCTCGCCATGGGGACGTTGGCGAGATAGGTGGGGGAGAATGTCACACCACTTGCACTCCAAGCCTAGAAGGGTGCGGAATTCTCTAGAACCTTATGGAATCCTCTAGGCTACTCTTGTGGATAAGGTTGTGTAGATATTTCCATAGAACATTCTAGGCCTTGTAATCTCCATCGTTAGATCGTGGAACATTCTAGAGGCTCAATCCTAGCCATCCAAGGTGGAGGGGGATTTGCCTATATAAGGAGGAGGGCTCCTCATTTGTAAAGCATCCATCAAAACATACACTTAAGAGCTTTGTATACTTGGGAGAAGTAATACAATTGGGTTCATTCCTTCCAAACACCCTCTTATTCACTTGTTGCCTTTCTTTATTCTTTCTCCAAGTGCTTCCATTGGTGTAAGGCTGATCTTAGGCTTGAGTTTGAGTGAAAGTTGCCTAGGAGCCGCACGGGCTAATATTCCAAAACTCTAAGTCCATGACAGTTAGCACCTAAAGCAGAACATAGGAGATGTGCTCGACACATCTTTACTAAATGGAGGAAAACTAATAGAAGTGAGAATTTTCATAAGCCATTCTGGATAACATGCAAAGCTTCGATAGAGGTGGATTTCAAAAGAGAATTGGAGAAACTTGGAGAGGACTCCAAAAAAGAGTTCTTTAGAGTTGATCCTAAAATTTAGTGCAGAGCATTCCAATCTACATTTTGTCAAAGCGACATAGTGGATAACAATTTCTGTGAAACTTTTGATGAATTCATCATTGATGCAAGATTTAAGCGCATTGTTGGATTGTTGGAAGAAATTAGATAACAAGTAATGCTAATGAATGTAGAAAAAGGCTCAGTGCTTAAAATTTCAGCATGAGATTGCACCAAGTAGTTGGCGAGAAATACTTGACAATCGGTCTAAAGCAATGTGGATGCGGGTTATCTTCAATAGACAAGAAGGTTGGGAAGTTACAGACCAAAAAGGAGATAGGTAATGCCCAAATGTTAATTATGTCACTTTCATTCTCTTACTTGCATGTCTTTCTTTGACATTTTCATTCTATTACTTGCATTGTTGTTTATGGTTTGCAAAGTTAATGCATATATATATATAACTGGATTGTTGGTGTAATGCACAGGTATGTGGTTAATCTAGAGAGGCGTACTTATATTTGTAGGTCATGAGACTTAACTGGTATCCCATGCCCTCATGCAACGTGTGACATTGGTGGTAGGAAGACGGATGTAACAACCTATGTTTCAGGTTGCTATAAAGATGATGCTTATAGGTGGACATATGACTGTCTATTACAACCTGTTCAATGGGAGAAATTTTGGGCCAAGACCAACAAAGTTCTTCAACCACCAGTTATTACAGCCAAGAAGACTGATAGGCCAAAAACGTAAAGGATCAAGGAAGACCATGAGCTAACTACTCATGGTGGGACAAAACTAACAAGAAAGGGAAGACCGAAGCGATGTGGTATATGCCACACACTTGGGCATACTAGGAAATCCTGCAAACAACGAAATGGCAACCAGGTCAGTGAATTAAAATATTTCAATTCCCATTTTGATCTATTATGTTATATTTATTGATCTGTTATGTCTTCCAATGCAAGATGGTGGAAGTCAGGGTGTTTCTGCCAATGCGCAATCAAATGTGGCTACATCACTAACACCAACCAATCCAACCCATACTTTTGTTGGTCCTCCTTCCAATTCACAAGCATCCACAAATGCTTCAACTCGTACCAGCCCCATGTAAATCCTCCCACTGCCAATTCACAAGCATCCACAAGTGTTGCTATTCGCACCAGTCCCAGGTTAACTAGTACCACAGCCAATGTGATGCCTGCTACAAGTACAAAGAACAACCACCAATGTGCCTATTCGCAGAAGTCCAAGAATTAGCCATGGAAAAACAACAACTTCAACTTTGCCTCCAGTTCTGAAACCACCTCCTTCTAGAGCCTTACTCTTTGTTAGCCAAGTTGTTGCGCCCAACAAGAGAATTTAGCAACTTCTAGCTAGTATTAAGGATACTACAGCCTCGAAGCAACCCAAGAAGAAGAAAGCGAGGAGGGAGTAGCAAGAAACCAAAGAAGTTCCATGCAGTGATTCTTGTTGAGCATGGAACTCTGCAACTTTTTGAATGTTTCAAATGTTGTATTTGCTAAATTCCATATTCAGGATGTTGGAAACCAATGCTATTTTGACTTAATTTCAGACAGTGTATGTTACACATTTTGAATTTCTATTCAACATCCAGTTAATGTAATGGACATGATGATTTCAATCAATGATGCAATGTTGCTTTTGTTGATTGTTTCCCAATTGCTTGGTTTAATACCCAATTATCAATGTTACATTGTTAATTTCCATTGAACATCTAGTTTTTCCCTCTTATTCCACCCACGATCAACAGCTGGTATGTAACAAAAGAACCAAGTTCAAGCATAGATTAATGTCACCAACTTCAACATACATGCAGTCATCAACTTCAAGTACATTCATCAACTTTAACTACACCTAATTCCATACAACCCGTTACATTCATGCCAACAACAACAGAATCAAACCTGCAAAACCCATAGCCATACATACACAGAAGACAAAAAGGAAGCCTAAAACATTACGATTCGCATTGTTTTCCTCCTTTGGTGCTTCATCAGCAGGTGCGTCCATCATTTTCATCTTCAGCTCCCTAATATGCATTTGCAGCTCCACGACTTCGTCTGACAGGGCTCGATTTTCTTCACGTAGACGTTCATTATCCTTGAATAACTCCTTCTCATTGTCCCCCAAATCAAAAATGACCTCACGAGCTCTCCTTCAATTGGATCATCAGCCCAATAATAGAAACCACATCCAACACACGGGTGGAACCACATACCTGAATGCTTGTCTGTCTAGGATATCCATTCAGGAGTAAGCTTCGAACAATGGCACACAATTGGACATAACGATACAGTGGCCTTTGTCTCCCACAAGACGTGATTCGTCTCCTCCTCCTTGCGCCGTTGCTAGCAGCCGAAGATGAGCTCCCAGATTGTTCTGAAGCCATCGTCGTGTTCTCCTAGGTTGAGAATTATTGGGAAAAAGAAGAAGAAGAAGAAGAAGAAGATTGGGGAGATGTATGGGTTTCGTGATTGGGGAGATTGTCTGTTTAGGCTTTTAGAATTGGGGAGAATGAGTGAATGGATAGAGTGGGAGGGGTTGTTAAAGGAGGGGAGTGGTTAATTCGCAGGGGCATTTCTGTCTTTGTGAAGGCAGAAAATGGGCAGGACCCGCACTGTGTTGGTTTGAAATGGAAACTTGCTCTCATTTGCTCTTACACCGCCCATTTTCCTGGAAGTTTTGGCAGAATATCTGCCACTAGTGGGGGATTTCGTGGGTTGCCCCAAGTTCTCTAAAAGAATGGTTACTCCAGTGGCCATGGCTAGAAGGCTTTGTGTGTAGAAGGGCGGGATGGATGATTCTTGGCTTTGCCACTGTCTGCTCTTTATGGACTGCCAAGAACAAGCTGATTTTTAATAGTGAAGAGATTCTTCGGGATAGTCTTTTTGATGTCACAATAGCAAAGATGCCCTGGTGGTTAAAAGCTCTGCAACCAGAGTTTCTTATCTCTGCAGACGTGATTAAACAGTGGAAGGGGAGTCCTTAGGAATTTTGATTAAGTAATGATGTGATGATATACCCCCCTTTCAAGTGTTTCTAGTAGCATCATCCTGCCCATTATTGTCGTTTTGGGCAGCCTTGTGTTGTCACTCTCTCTGTCTAAATGACAATTGTGCCTTTTGTTCCTTCACTACTATTCTTATGAATAAAATCATTGATTACCATAAAGAAATAGTTATAATACCTTTTAAAGTTACAAGACTTAAAAACGACATTGGTCGCCAGGAACTTTTATAGCTAAAAAACCACCAAGGATCCTAAATATAGGGCAACGGATCACAACTGTTCACAGGCTGCAGGGAATATAATGTTGAATTAACCCTAGACCGCAATCATTGATTCGCACCAGTTGATCCATCACCGTGGTACTAATGACTGCCACGGTCGTAGTTAAGAACAGATCTGACATAGAATAGACTACACCAAAGTAAAGCTGTGGCCAAAAGTTAAAACTTCTTCTAAAATCTATTCACTTCGTTTCACAAGGATTGTTAGTCTATACAAAACTTTTCTTTGTCACTGTACTAGGCACCCATGTTGGATTTCAGGAATTTTTGCCCACCACCACCCCCCTAACCTCATGTATCAGTATCACTAATTCAGGTAAACTGACCCTAGAAAGGGAAAGAAAATCTAACAAAAACACTTTACAACGACCTCTGTGAACTATACAAATTGTAAGAATTGGGCAATGTACAAAAAAAAAAAAGGAGAATTACACTACTTCAACTGGCTAATCGTCAATCCGTTGGATTTCACCCATCATGATGCGATTGCTTGTGACTTTAAAACCAAGGAGAGCAGGATCAATTTGCCTCCCTTTTTTCCCTTTCTTTTTTCCGCCTTTCCCTCCTTGCATCCCATCAGATGAGTCTGCACCGGCCGTGACCTGGACCTCCGGTGCAGTCGCCTTCTTTGCATTACTTTTTAGCATATCAATGAATGAGGGTTCTGAAGCATCAGCATCCCCATAGGATGAGGTCCGTCGAAACCGCCCATCTTTCTGGCCAGACATTGTCATATCAGAAACTTGGGCCACCAGGTTGCCCCCTACACCAAAAGAATTTGATGCAAATCTCTGTAAACTATATTTCTAAAATAGTTCTATTTCTATGAAGAACTGTAATGTAAGACATCTAGCCATAGAAAGGTAAATAAGAATACCATCAGTGCTGCTCATAGAAACCTTTCCTCGGATACCCGCATCAGAAACCAGCTCAGCTAACCCTTCCTGCGATGGTAAAGCACGAGAGACAGGTGGACGTCGTAGCAATATATTTTCTGGTCCTTTTGATTGCAGAGGCACCCTGCTCGAATATTACATAATATTATTACCATCGAACTTCATTAATAAAAAAAAACATACATACAATATGGTGTAGAAAAGAGAAAGTCATTCATAAACTTTATTCCAAGGAAATAGGCACGGAAGGAAACTGAATCATGTTCAATGGGCACATGAAAAATATGATGTAGAAAAGAGAAAGTCATTCATAAACTTTATTCCAAGGAAATAGGCACGGAAGGAAACTGAATCATGTTCAATGGGCACATGGAAAACATTTTTCAGAACCAAATACTCACTGATTTCTGGAAATATCTTCGGGAAATGAACTCTGAGATCCACTCTTGTCGTCATAGAAGCCTGCATCTCACCAATGAAATATCAGAATCTTCTCCCACCTGATAGAAAGAGCTTCAGAAAGAAAAAGGCCAGGGAAACGTACCCGTAACACCAATAGAAGATTGTCTGCTGAGAGCATTAAGTGAAATCTCACCACGATCTCTCATAGCCAATCTGGCTTGCTCCGTTATGCCATCTTGAACTTCAGAAAGAGAACCCTTGCTCATGCTCCGGCTTTTAGATACATGCTTTCTCTCTTCCACCTCTACATAATCCTTGTTGATAGAGGATTTATCAACAATTTTAGAATCTCCAAAAGCCACCTGAGCAGTCTGACTGATGCCTGACAAGAACGAATGTCCCTCACTCCTAGCATTAGATTCAGATCCAAATACCAAATTGTCATTGTTTTCCAAACTACTGATCTGCTCATTAGCAGAAGCAACCTCTGCCAGTTCAGATGCACTGGAACCATATGAACCTGGTGCAAATGAGCTGTTTAGACTAGCTTCTCGCTCTGAGAAAACAGTAAGAGGGTGGTTTGAAGAGCTTGATCCAGAATAGAGCCCAGATGGTGCCTTTTTCTCAAAAGATATTCCATTATTCGTGTGGGACGAATCAGCTGGTTGATGCCCTGATTTCTGATGGAGCAGTTCCATTAATAATCGCCTTGACTTGTCATCATTCAACCCATCTGACATCCACAAACTGGGATCTTCAGCAGACAGCTTCGCTTCAACTTCCCTCCTCTGTCTCTCGGCAATCTGTAGTTGTTGTATTCGGGATTCCATCCAGTCATTTGCTAAAGGCCCATTGCTTTCAGGCCAGCGTCCTTCAACTGAATCCATGTGTGAAACATGAAATTGGTTGGGAACCACAGTTTGACGAGAACTCTGAGGGTGAACATTAGAAGGAAATGCTCCCAGTTGACTAGCATTATGCAAGTGCGTGCTCAGCTCCTGTATATCACGAGCATGAGCCAAAGCATTTATGGCATCCATATTCATCCCAGGACCTCCAACAGGCAAAGACATAGATCGTTCAAATGGAACTGAACCAGCATCATAAAGCCCTTGGCGGAGACGATCCTGAAATGAAAGATTACGCTCAAGGTGGCCCAGCTGCTCCTCTTGAGGCAATGACAACGGCAGTGAGTTAGGCTCATAAAGTCCTTGTCGAAGTCGATCATGCAATGACAGAGTCCGCTCAAGGTGACTAAGCTGCTCCTCATGCGGTGGCCTCTGGTGCCGCTGATAAATATCTGACGGGTTAATTCCCGAAGAATTGACTCTGCGATTTCCAGCAAGATGTCTGAGGAACTGATCATTTTCACTACCTGGCCAGACAGAATCAAGATGCCTCTCTTCATCTATAGCTGACCGCTGTCTCAATCCCATTGAAAGTTGCCTTGCCTGCAGTTGCTCTTGATGACGCATCTGCTGTTCCAAAGGTTGCATCTGCCCATGCAATAGATCAAACAAATCTCTTTGCTGATCTGGTAGTGCCTGACCATATTTAGCTTGAGTAAGCTGCTCCATAGATGGAACAAAATGCCTTGGATGATGATGGGACCGTTGTTGCATCTCATGACGAAGTTGCTGCTCCAGTAAAACCTGATCAAGAACATTGTTGGGTCGCATAGGATCAACGCGTACTGGTGGAAGACTAGGATCAGGAATCTGGCCATGCAGCAACTGTTCAAGTAGCACCTGCCGAGCTTGAGATTGTTGTCTTTCGTGCAAAAGCTTTTGCTGCTGATGAAATTGTTGTTGTTGCTGCAGTTGCTGCTGTTGTTGGAGCTGAAGCTGCTGTTGGCGTTGCAGCTGAACTGCCAACATATGCTCCAGATCAGGTGCAGAATGGTTGGCCAACTGCTGTTGGTGAATAAAATTCTGACTTGGAACATGTTCAACACGTGCTTCATTTAGTCGTGCATGCTGTGCCAACATATTTCGTTGTTGCATCTGCTGCTCCTGCTGCTGAAAATGTCGAGACATAAATTGATCTGCCAGATCAAAATGATTAGGTTCTTGCTCAACAGTTGACAAATGACGACCACCAATGGCATCGTTAAAAGAGTTGGGACCAGAAAGTGCATCTTGTCTATAAACATCAGACCATTTGTCTGTACCATGCGCAGGGTCATTCATGGCACCAACTGGGGCTGCCCTTCCAGCGTTTGTAGATATATCAGATGACTCGGTATGTCTAGTATGCGAACCCTCAAGCTCAGACCACAACAAACCAAAAGGATGCAACTTATGGTCATTCTGATATTGCAATCCAGGTTCTGTCAATTCATTTGGAAGAGAAGGGCGACTATTAGGATTTGATAAGCGATCACCAACATTTACAGATGACTTTGTATTAGAGTAGTCAGCACTGCGAGGCCTTCCTGGAAACACAATTTCTGAAGAACAGAAGAAAATCATCAGAATAGTAGTGCAAGGGAGTGCGCAAAATAAATATCGGCAAAAGAAACATAAAGGGGAAATATTTAGAGATAAGAAATAACCTTCATCCTGTGGCACAAAATCTTGAAAGTTTTGACCCTCAGGACGTGGTGGTTGCAAGGGAGCTTCAGCCTCTGAAATTCTTAACTGTACATGCTGACCTGAGAGGCTATTAATTTCTGACAATGGCTGATACATGTCACTTACAGTGGATGAACCAGTAACTTCCGAAGATGAAAGAGGTACAGAGGACTCTAACTTTCCTCCTGAAGCACCAGATTTTTCGAGCTCTGAATTGGGAACTCCCCCCCTCACTTTGAGCTGGGGTATGACCTCTCCCAAATTTTGGAAAGGTGTTCCTTCAGGAGCATCCGCCAAGCGGACGGGCAACTCTGTCCCAAAATAACCTTCTTCAAACCACAAAAGAATATCAGCACCAAGAAAAGGTCCTTGGGTATTCCCTTGAGGATCAATGTAATAGAAATACAAGTCTTCAGGTAGAACACCCTTCTCTTGGTCTTTTGACTCGCTGTTAATTCCGAAATGCTGCTTTGTACTCATCTCGTCATTCTCAGAAGAAGGAATGACAAAAAGAGAACTTGAGTCATCAGGAAGCTTTGACTTGACATCCAAAGAAGCCGATTCTTTCTCATCGGTAAAAGAATGGTTCACTGTGTGACCATGCTGAGATGTAGCATAGTAATCAGTATCAATCTCTTGGGCACTATAGGAACCATCACGTTTAAAACCTTTGGCAGTGAGTTTATCTGCTGTAGCTTTGTTTCCACCTTCATGATTAAGCTCGTCATCTAAAGCAATATACATACAGTTTAGTCAAACACAAAATGATAGAATGATTGAGAAGGTAACCTACTGCTTATCACATAGTACATGTTTACCTTGATTCCACAGAGGATTATCACTACCAGTTTGACACATATTATCATTTGCAACTTCATGAAAGGTATCAGCATTCTCTCCAGTGGCAGCCAAGGGGATAACACCAAGCTTACCATCAACCAATTCTGAGTCACTGATATCTGCACAAAGAGACAGAGCATTGAGGAATGGATTAAGAAACTAAAATGGTACATATGTGTTTAGAGAGACAGAGACAGCCCAAAATACCTGAAGCATTTTCAGTTACCCTACCTTTTCTAGATTGGTACACCGCATCGCTACTTGTGAGCTTACCCTTCCATATCTTAGTCAGAGTGTCCTAGCACCATTACAACACCAATAGAGCAAACTCGATCAACTTAAGCAACGGAACATTTCACGAATAGACAACCTTCCTAACAAGAAAAGGTAGATTGGATGCGGAAATCCAGTTACTTACCTCCTCTTCAGCAACAGGGGTAACAAAAGCCAACGGTTCAATAGAGGTGACTACAGTAATAGGTGGAGATTCCTCCATTTCCTCTGGTCGTGCAGCAAAATATGGATCAAGCTTCTGTTGGCGATAAATGTCAAGAAGCTTTCCCCTTGGATAGCAAAAGGTCTCAGTCATGAGCTTTGGTTTCCCAATCACACTCCCAGTTTTGTATGGGCCAGGAGCAGCAGTGGTCGCGGCAGATGATGACCTTCCAACTCCGCTTGACCTTCCACGCCCAGCAGAGAAGCCCACATTTGAACCTTCCACCCGCCCTCTCTCAGCTCCAAATCCTGGTGCAGCACGGTAGGGTGTGGCGCCAGTAGAATGAACCTCCATTCTGTGTCGTGGCCTCCATTTATCACGAGAATCAGCATCTCTTTCTGAAACTAAGCGATTGCCGCCCAGGGAAGATTGATTGTCTTTGTGACCATCTTCTTTCTCCTTCTCAATATCAGTCCTCTTATCGGTTCGGGATTCTTTCTCTTTATCTTCAGGACCCCACCTAGATGACCATTTGCTATCACGACGGCCTTCATTCCCGGAGTTACGGTTGGCACCATCGTGCCACCGATCAGAGGAAGGCAAAGTTCTACTGTCTGTTGTTTCTCTGGTAGGAACGCTATCAACACGACGATCTGTTTTCCTGCGCTCCCTTCTAGCACCAAGCAAGCCAGTTTCCCTTTCCTCCTCACGCCAGCGACGGCTACTCTCACTCTCAGTGGCAGTCCTTCTCCAATCTTTTTTATCCTCAGACCCATCCAAACGCCATCCATCTTTCTGGGTAGGATCATTTGAATTCCCAAGAGACATAGAAGTTGGAGCTCGCAAATCCTGCCACACCCCCACAGAAATTGAGCTATGTCAAAGAATGCCAATGATTGCTCTGAAAGAGCTATCAGAATCCCCGCAGTATAAAAAAGAAAGCATCATAACCAACTGATAGGCAAGCTGGACTCCCTAACCAAACTCCTAGACAAATATTCATTCAAGCAAAAGTCCCCAGGTCCTAGGCACAATGTTAGGAAGAGTACTGCATAAAGCACCCAAATCCCGTCTGTAATATTTTTCAAATGTACCAAAAAAAAAAAAGCCTTTCACTGCCTAAAGTCAACCTTAAGCAACCTAGCCATGCAATAGTAACAATCAACAAGTCATGCAGAGGAAGTGGCAGCAAGAAAAACAAAAAAGGCTCCACAAACAAAGTGATAAATCGAGTGAAAAGTATATCATATATAAACACAAAGATAACTGAATAAAGAAGTATGAGAAGATAAACACTCGAGGAGAATGCAGATTATACCATCCTGGCCTCGTTCGGTTTGTTATACAGCCACTGGGGAGACAGAGGGATGCTGTTTTCTGCAGCTGCTTGATCTGCAGGAATCGTTCAGTCAGAGGCATTATTACGGAGCAAAAATAAAGCAGAACATGACATGGTTTAGAAATGAAAAGAAATGAAATTGCCTTTCAAGTCATCGTGCAATCCTACAGGGACCTTTTCATCATCACCTCCGCCCGAAGTTTCCACTGGTTCATCACAAAAAGAAAAAAGAAGAAAAAAAAAATTTAGTTCCTGGAAAGTTATTTGGAACAGCTATCACCAAACCACAAAATTATTATTCTAGCAACACCCCGGAAGCGAGCCTTCACCCTTCAAGCAAGTAAAATAGTAACGAAATATTTGATAACAGTTTGCTAAGGTCATAAATTAACATCAAACAACAGCAATCGTCACATTCCACGTCCCACACGAGAAGAAGAAACAAAACAGATTAGTAAGAGGTCAAGAAAAAAAAACATAAATTCAGAAAAGACCGCATCTGTTATTTTCTCGGAATGGCAAAATTTCCATTAGTTGTTGCCTAGCAGATTAGGATATTCCAATATTCGGAAATGTGCAGGGAATTGTTCATATGACAAAAGAACAAATCAATCAGTACAAAGAAACTAGTCTTGAGAAACAATTGAGAATGAAAGGAATGAAAATAAACAGACAAGTAATCCTGATCCAAAGGAATAAACGAAGCCCTAATCAGTGAGCAAATCCAATCCTACACGACAAGATAAGCGAAGGCAAAGATCGAGAGAGAGGCATTGAAACAAAAGGAGTAAGCAGGTACCTCTAGGGTTGGAAGGGTGATCGGACGGTTTGGAGGAGAGGAGATCGTCGGGCAGATCGAGCTTGCCTGAGGCCATCGGACGGTGTAGATTCAAAGACGAAAGGAACGGCAACGAGAGCAGGAGAGCGAGAGGGAGGGAGAAGGGAGGAAGATCGAACAAAAGCACGAGCCGATTTGGGAGAAAGAAATCGCAGATTTGAAAGAGAGGAGTAGGAGAGAGAGAGAGGGGGGGGGGAGGGATTAAAAGGGAGGAGGAAAACGGCTTTATTGGTGGTTTGGATGTGGAGGAGGGGGAGGAGAAGAAGGAAGGCGGAGGACAGAGTGAGTTAGGGTTTTGGTGTTTTTGATTTTGATGGGATGGGATGGGATGGGGGCAATAGGCAGATTTTTGTTTTTGGTGTACGCACAGAGAAAGAGTAAGTGAGAGATAGAAAGAGAGAAAGAGATTGTTGTTGTTGTTGTTGTTTGCCTAAGCCAAAGCCAAAAGCCAAAGGTAAGGAAGAAAGGGTTTGGGTGGTGGTCAAGCGCAGCAGCGACACAAAATCAGAAAATCATATTTACCCAAACTCATCACATCACCCAATATATATTTATTTTGTTCCTGTTTTCTTCTTTTTATTTATCCAAAACTAATAACTATTTCTTTGTTGCTTGCTTTGTTGGCTGAAGTTTTGAACCAAAAAAAACAATTTCTTTCTTGTGCCTGGTTATTTTTTCCCCTCTATTTGTTTTTATGTGTTTTGTTTATATATGGAAACATTTACTAGTGGGATCAAAACTTACAAATATAATTAAAATTTTGAACGACCAAATGAATTAGACTACTTTTGACTGACTTAATTGTAACATGAGAAGAAAAACCCCCGACTTCTTGTTTAAAACTGTCCAAAAAAGAAAACACTAATCATATGCTAGATGTAGGGAGCCTAACCTGATTCTCTCGCTTCTTGCAATGTTACTTTTCTTTTCCACCCTATGGTGAGAGTTTTAACCTATGCAAAATAAAAAAATATTAAAATTTGTACTTTTTACTTTCTTTTGATCTAATGCTATATGGTCATGATGCATGCTAACATATGGCTAGTTTAATTAAGTAAGGTTATAGAATGTGTATGAATTTAATAATTTTTATATGACGCTCAATAAGGTAAAATGATAATGAATTTAACTTGATGTAGTGCCACTCATCATGACCGCCATTCTTTTCTCTTTTTTTTTTCTGGAAAAATTAGGTTCTGTGAAAAATCAAAAGTTATATGTACCAAAACCAGATTGGGATTATAACCATTCTATCGACGCAAGAAAAAAAAAATCTGGCAAAAATTATTATTATAATTATTTTGCTTAAAAGAAAAGGTATAATTTGAATGTAGCGTGGTGATGTTCACCAATCCAGTAATCCAGTAGAACTTTTCTCTCTTCGTATCCCTTTGTTCATATTTTCAATCAATCAAAAAGAAGTGAACGGGGAGGGGATAGTAAAAGGCTTCGTCCGGACAAGAATACTCAAGCCGGTTTTCTTGTTCATACGAAATTGGTTTCGAAGGCAAAGCAACCGAAATCCGTGGACAGGGCTTGTTTTGGTACAGCGAATTGAGTTTGGCTTTAACATACAGAGTAAAGGGGTCTCTAAACTTCAAAATTAATAAAAAATTTCATCAAAAAGAAAATTCATAACACCGAATTTTGAGCCAAGCATGTATTATCACAGCTAATCTCATGCTCGTTTACAATGGGTAAAAATAGATAGAAAGAATTATGAGGAATCAACCACGTCTACAACCTAACAAGGCTACGTAATTGGTTGTCACTTCAATAATGTTGAGGTTGTTGATTTCTAAAGAAATAGAACAATACTTATTGATCAATGACAATACTTATGTTCAGAAGTCATCATTATATTAGATTTTGGTTTATTTCTATTCTTTCGTAAGTCCTACTTGGCCTATTTTAGTATGTGTAACCGAAATCTGGCAAAAAATGTTGACATGAAACATTTTCCGGTTGTGAAAATAAATGAAAACAAACTAATTAACATAATCTTAGTAATATAAAAGTTAACACCAAGGATACTTTATGGGTTCGACCTTACATGTGAGCCCTATATGGTTTAGTGGTATAAAAAATTTGTCATATTAATATTTTTCAGTTAAACAAATCAAAATCAAACATAAGGATGACTTCTAACTTTAAGAGCTAATATAATGATGAAAAAAAGCTTTAGTCCATTGATCAAATACGTTTTTCATAAAAATATTGCATTTTATCGTTATAATATACTTGTGATGACCAAGTCTCACATTTGGGAGAAATCTTGAACATATATATATTAATTAATTAACTACCAAATAACCTCAAATTTAAGTTTACTTTCTTTCAAATCTCTCTCCTCCCAAATAAATGTATGTCATTTCAAGTTATAAAAAGAAAACAAAGGAGCCAATGATTTATGTACTATATAAAATAAAAAATAAAGACTGATAATCTATTATATATATGTAAAGCTGATACCCTCACCAGGTGTTGACATATAGGATTTTTGGGATCTTCCTATGTTGCTATGTGGAGGGTTTTAGTGTAGTTTTAATCAATTAGATTTTGACATATGGCCATAATGACAAAATACAACCATCCAAAAGTTTGATTTTTATTTATATTATCCTTTCATAATCTTGATAATAATTATACTATTATCAGAATGGTGATAAACCAAAAAACAATACTGATAACAACTATATGCTTATCAGAAAAGCTGATAAAGTTATTTACTTGACTGGAAAAGCTTCATATTATCCTTTAAAAAAAACAATCCTGATAAGAATTAAATACACAACATATACCATATAGTTCTTTTTTTCTGGAAGAATGGTAAGTAATGCGTGAATTCCTGAAAGAAAAACCACTACACGTATGCACTGGAGGAGGAGACTTCACAGTCCATCTTCCTCCAGTCCCAAGTATGGAAACATACAGACGTCATACGTAGTTTGGTTTCTTGCAAGAAGCGGTGTACTTGTCCTTGGAATCCTTTAAAACAGACACCTTAGTCAATTTTTAGAACATGAACAATCCTTTCTGAAAAGTATTTAATTTGATTTGATAAAAGCCAAAAACCTAAACTAAAGTACTATGATATCAATTTGTAGCACTGATGGGCACATACCTTATCCACCTTTATATCTTTCCTCTCAATCACAGAATGCTTTCTGACAGCATCTTTAATTTGGGCCTTGTTAAGAAACACCATGCCCTTCTGGAAATGTGGCTTCACTGCCTTACTATCATACTTTACTGTCCTGGATTTACTTCTCTCTGCTGCATCAACACCATCTACATCTTCATCCACATCCTTGTAGCTGCCTTGCTCATCTGAATCAAAATATAGGTGGTCTTCAGGTGCCTACTCTTCAGGCGGCTGCTCTTGAGGTGGCTACTCTTGAGGTGGCTGTTGGTCATTTATAGCCTCATTATCTTGCAATTCTTGTATACCCTCACCCTCATGCACCTCCTGTTGTACATTAATACCCTCCCTTTCCAAGTTTGCTTCCTCATTCACTCCACAAGTTCTACCATATTTACACTACTACCCTCTACAGGAATATTTCCCAAAGTACCCTCAATAGTGCCTCCACAAGAGGGACCACCAGCATTTTCAACATTATCCACAACCATCTTACCTTTGCCTTTGTCATTTTTGGCATTTTCCCTATACTGTGCCTCAACCTTTCTCTTGTGTTCAATAAAAGAGAGCAGCTTATCATCATCACTTAAGAATCCTGAATTCTCCCAACCTTCTTCTCGCAGCATGTCATAAAAATCATCATCCTCAATATCAGCTTCTTTCCCAGCAGCTCCTTTCCCAACATCCTTATTTCTGGCTTCTTCTTTCCTAGCATCTTTCTCAGCATCTTCATTCCTAGCATCTTTCTCAGCATTTTCCTTCGCAGCATCTGCATCATCAACATCTGCATCATACTCTTCAGTTCATCATTTTCGCTACCATGATGTTCATTGCATTCACTGCCTTCATCATCCCCTTCACTCCCTTCACTTGCATTGATGCTGCCGGCTACTCCACCTACGTCACTGTCTTCATTAATTGACTCTCCATCTTCTTCACTGCCTAAATGAATTGAATCTCTATCTATTGTCCTGTCATCATTAATTGACACACCTAGGGATGGCAATGGGTCGGGGTCCCCGCGGGGGAAGGTTCCCCACCCCCACCCCCGTTTCCTAAATGTTCCCCCGTCCCCATCCCCATTCCCCATTCGGGGGGAAAATTGCCTCCATTCCTGTTCCCCGCGGGGAATCGGATCCCCACGGGGACCCCATTCCCCAATTTGATATATAAAAATTGGTAAAATATGTATTTTTTTTAAAGTAGTCAAAGCTAACTTATGAAGAAATTTGATTGTTTTGGCTTACATGATTCGAAACATAAGACAATAAAATTAAAAATTATTACTAGTTTAATTGTTTTGGCTTACATGATTCAAAATATAAGACAAGAAAATTAAAAATTGTTACTAGTTCATTGTCTTTACTCTTGATTACATACTAGAACACTAAAATAAAATCCAATTGTTGCATTCAACTAACTCAACAATTGCATCTCAAAAATTTTACCTACTCTCCAATTCCAATTTATTGGTTAATCGGATAATGACTCAAGGACATTTTTGTATATTTGCTATTTCGGGGTCCCCATGGGGCGGGGAGTGCTATGTCCCCACCCCCGCGGGAGGAAAATTGCCCCCATCCCCGTTCCCCATTCGAGGATTCCTTGCGGATTCCCCGTTAACAGACACCCATTGCCATCTCTAGACACACCTAATCGTTGACCCTTCTCATTAATCCCCAATCTTCGACATGCAATGGATGTACAGAATTTCCATGCTGAATATAAATATCAATAGTGGCATACTTGCTAGCAACATCCAATAAGCCAATAATACTGTCATCCCCCATTTTAACCACCTTCATAGCAGTATGTAAGCACATACCAGGAACGCAATACCAAACATTTTCAATTTTCACATAACCTTCATTCTTACAACCATTCAACAACAACATTAAATCCAACTCATCTGCTTTAGCCTTCTCTTCAAATACATGACCCCCAACATATTCTGTGGAAATATGTGTTCTGAAAAATGCCCCCCCGATATGAAATTTCAACAACACAACATCCATTTCCACTTACACAGAACCTAAAGAAAAAGCAGAAAACATCACATCACAAGGTGCAGTAAACATTACATTGGCTAATTTGAATGAAATGAAATAATGTATAAGATGGAAAGGTGTTATACTAAATACGATCATTATACGGTACTGTATACGGATGTACACTACATTGGCAAACCTACACTACAGGGGCAATGGTTCTTTTAGAAAAATTGCATTACTTATAAACAAATGCAATCCAACCACAGCTGTATAAAAATTATCTCACTCTGCCCAGAATCTCACCACATTTTTCGACATGACAGAATAAAGAAAGAAAAGCTCTGCCCAGAATCTCACCACAGTTTTCGACATGACAGAATAAAGAAAGAAAAGAACATACCTTCACCACACTTTTGCCTTCCCCAAAAATTTTGTCGCGTTCACTAACAGCATGTACACGTCACCCAACCTGCCCCTCTACTCTTCTCCTTATCTTCAACCTTCAGCCGCCTCGGGCTTCAACGACGTACAGCTTCACGAAAACAATTTTCGCAATCTAAGGGTCGTCGGACTTCAGCGCTGTTATTTTCTGGGCAATTGGATTTAGGGTTTCGCAGAAAGGGAAATGGTATGTGGTTTGGGGAATTGATTTAGGGTTGCGATACTAAATTAGGTAATCGATTAAGGGGTTCCCTCATTTCATTGGAGAAATTGCATGGAAATGGATTGAAGGGAGGGAAAGGGAATTGAGGGAATTGAGAGGAGTTGAAATTGGGGGAATTGAGACGAGCTGAAAAATGAGGGAATGGGAACTGAATCGCTCTGACTGCCCGGGTGTTTCTTAATTAACACAAAATGCAACTCAACCGCGGGCGGATCGGGAGAAAAGTTGGGCCAACCAGGCGGTACGGCATTTTAAATATCGAAGATTCATTTTCGGATTTTAAAAAATTAAAATTGAGGGAAAAATGGTGGGGCCCACTTTTTAAAAAGGTGGCCCAATGGAGACGCGCCACGTGTCGGGTAGGCCCGGGCAGAAGGCCAAGTCATCGCCCGGGCTGCCCGAGGAACATAAAAAGGATGCAATTTAAAACTCCAGGTACAGAAAAGGGACGGCAAAACTCGCGGGTATAGAAACAGAATAAACGCGAAACCCGAGGTACCATAAAGGTGTTTGTCCCAATTTTTTTCTTCTATTTATAAAACTGATAAAAATTAAACTATTATTCTCTTGATAAAAAATTTTAAAAAATTTGTGTGCAAGTTTTTAAAAAAATTTATTTGAGTATATTATGTAACAAATGCCTAGAAATAATTGTTAATATGTTCAATTATTTTTTAAAAATTAACTAATATACAAGCCCGTGAAATCCACGGGAAGTGAACTAGTTATTGTTAGAGTAAGTTTGTTTAAATAAGTCAACGTGTAATGGACAATCTAAAAGTTAAAGCTAAATAGTCAAATTGACCCAATAAAAAGCTAAGGGGTGTAAAAGGTTGCAATCTTAGCAAGAATTAACGTTGTGAATTAAGTTTGTCGCAATTTCCACCAATATTATCTCTTGTTTTTAAGTTACCGGGCTACTAGGTTCAATGGGTAAGATTTTGTCCGCAAAATACTCGATGGAGGCAATCACTTTTAAAATCTCTGTACCTGAAGATGGTGGGATGGGATTTAAAGACATGAAAGTTACAACCGATGTTAGTGAATTCTAGAAAAAACAGTGTTTCTACAGTAAAAAGAAAAATACTAACACTAGAATTCGAGAATAGAGCCTGGAAAATTGTAAAGGGGAGCGCTCCTTCTAGGGCCTCGACTAATAATAATCTAATGGCAGCAAAGGAAATCCTCAATAAAGGGATAAGATAAATAAATATAGCAAGGGGATGATGATGGACTAGCATACTGAGATGGATTTATATAGTTGGTTTGTCGTAGGAGTCTGCCTTCCAAGATAATTAAGACCCTCCAAAAAAGGGTAATGAAACTAACAAGCCATCATAACGTGGCAGATTTGGAAGACAAAGAACCTCTTTAAACAGACAAAGATTCATTGATCCTCTTGTATCTCTATAACTGGGTTCTGCACTAATGGTACGATGGACCTGGAGAGCCCAACAAAAGACTCTACTGTGAGGACTGATGGTCTTTCTTTCATTGTCGGGAAAATAGAGAGAGAGTATATTTCGTTATGAATAAATAAGTAAGTGCCATTTTTACCACACAATAAAATTATTTTTACTGTATTTGTATTTATCCCTGGTAAAATATTTTACCATACACCTAGTTTTCACATGGATTTTTGTATCTACCTATCTTTTTAATAATCACACCCCAATTTTTGGTTACTTGGCTATCAAATAACAAAATTAATTTTGTTTTTAAAATTTTACTTTTTTAAAATAATTTATTATGTTATAACAGGGGGCCTAAAATGTGTAATGTTTTTTTTTAAAAAATTGGTCTTTATATTATTATAATGTTTTTTAGAATTTTAGAATTTTTCCTGTGTTTAATTTTTCTATTATTTTAGGAAAAAAGAAGAAGAAAGAGATTGAAAAATAAGAAAATAAATTGCCCAATATATGCAGGAAATGTAAGAGCTAAAAGAAATGATTTTTATTGTGTCTGTTCAATTTGCTTTCTTCATACATTAGGGCCCTTTTTGTAGTGGGCTATGTACATAACTTTATCCATTAGCTTTATTCATGTTACAACACTTTAACTTATCTTATGGTCTCTTGCTATTTTCCTTCCCAACTTTGGGCCTAGCTTTATACCAATAGTATATCAATATCATAGAATTCTCCTCTAACGAGTATCTAAATACTCAAAAAAAATATATAAATAAATATTCAAATATAAATTTATAAATAGACACTTAAGAAAATAATGTCTAACTATATTGAAGACCCAATATAATTTTTTACTTCATTCTACAAGGGACCTAGTGAATTGTAACAACTAAGCCAATATCTAGAGCTTACCTAATATTAAAAGTATTCCTATTTTATATTTAATAATTCTTATTTTAACAAAACTAGTTTGAATTTAATAAATAACAACATCATGCTTATTTTAATAGAATGATGCCATATAATTATAATTAATATCTGCAATAGCATCTATTATGGTAGCATCATTCAAATAGTTTTTTATATTCTAGCCTTTATTCACATTTGGTAGCGGAGCTAAGTTTCTAAAAGATTATTCAAGGAAGAGTTCTCAATGTTGGTCAGCCGAGGTAAACCGTTGGTCAGCCCGTCGGAAGTCATAAAGGCGGTCTCGTAGGGTTCTCAACCTAAGGTATTCATTCTTTAAACATGGTATTGCTTAGTCATAGTGAATAATGTCTAGATTATTGAGAAATTTTTTGAGAGGTTCTACCTCTGCGCCTGCTATTGACAATAATTATCATGAACCTATAACTATTAACAGACAAAAAATGAAAATTAGTAATATAAAAAATCAATTGCATAATTGGAATATACCTTAGATAGCTAAAAAAGAAATATATAACATAAAAATATTTGATAGACCACATGAATACTTTATAGAAACCACTAAGCAAACCTTACCACTAAGTCCCCAAACTGAATATGTTGAATTATTTAAGTTATCAAAGATAAACTAACATAAAATGAAATATTATTTTCTGCATATAGGATTAGTTTAATCAGCTATTAAACCCTTACACAGGTTAGGATTAAATTCTCCCATATTACTTTGCCTAAGAGATGCCAGGTTTTCAAATTTTACTGATTCATTAATAGCTGTTTGTGAAAGTAATTTAGCTAATTGTCCAGTTTATTTCAATTCTTATCCAAATTTTTCTATAGACTTATTCGATGAAAACATTTGTAAGGCCTTAACATTAAACATTAATACTCCATCAACAATGATTGAAAATTCAAAAAATGCTGCAATAATATATATAGTACATTATAAATTAATGAGTTCCAGTATAAGTCCTAAGGCTATCAACGAATCCCCAGAAGGAACCACCACATTAATAGAAGCCAATTATGAACATATGAACATCCAAACCCCTGGTGGAATGGAATCAGGTTGCTTATCCAGATAATTTGAATCTACCCGGAATCAATCATGTTTGAACCCTGCCTCCCCGAATTCGACCCTTTAAGATAGTTGAAGATGAACGTGGAAAAATCCAAATAAAATTTCAATCAAGACTATTCGATTCTATTAGGAGCCAAACTACTCCCTCTAGAAAATAAACTAGCGATATACCGACCCATTTAAGAGGAGTAAATTTCCATAAGACCATACCAAAACCTTAATACCAGACCTCTGAAACCATGCATGCACCCACATCAACATATGCCAGGCAATTAATGTCATCCCTAGCGAATTCACTTTAGATATCCCATTATTAATGAAAAATACTTACATCCTCAATATACAAAAGAAAGACAAAATTTTTTCAGTCACTTCTCAGCAGAGGAGAGGGCACAACACAGATAAAAGAAGATTACTATAACAGTTTACGAATTATCCAAGAAAATATTGGTTTCTTTACTTGGTGGAAAATTAATAAGGAAAAATGGGAATCATCACAGACAAATGAGACTTATAAATTAACTCAAAACTGGGAAACCACCATTAATCAGTCATATCCGTGCATCCTTCATTAGAGAAATCAAAATTAAATGGAATAATGCTGAAGTAATAGCAAGTCCTTTCAAAAAGACAATAGAAGAACAAAATTTTAGTGCATTAAGAACTCAGAATAATTATACCAATCAAATCTTATACACCATATCTCAACAGCTTGAAGTTTTAGAAAACAATCAGATTAAAAATAAGGAAGATTCAAAACTCATTTTTTTTTCACCACCTTTGGTCAAACCGATCATCATGCTTTTAGAACAACCTCAAATTAACCTAGAAAATAAACATGAAGAAACAGAAGAATTACTAGATGTTATTACCCAAAAAATTAAACTTTTGGATTTAAAAGCCCCTAGACAGCAAATCTCAATGTTAACCAAAGAAGAACCATCTGATCAAGAAATTAATGAATTCAAAGAAAAGGCACAAACTAACAAAATAAAAGGAAAATATAAGCAAGAAAGATATGATAGACCTAAAATCTCATATTATTACCCTGGGCCATCAATGCCTGACATGGCTTTAGAAGAAAGAAGCCAGAGAATAATGAGTCAATTTGACGAAAAAAGCATATATGAATAGAATCTTGATGGAGCCACTGAATACCTTGTCATGTCATTATTGACAGACATGTGTATGGTGGCCACATCATATAAATCAACAGGAAACTCAGACAAACAAACATGAACTGCTTTAGTGAGTGGATTCTCAGGCCAATTGAAAGGATGGTGGGATAATTATTTAACAGAAGAAAGTAGACAATTAATACTATCTGCAAAAAAGAAAACTGCACAAAAACCTAAAGTAGAAGGAACATCTCAACCCATGATTACAGAAGAAGAAAATGCAGTAGCCACTTTAATTTACTTTATCTAATTTAACGTGTCCTCGGTTACAAGATTTTAGATGATACAAAGATATTTTTTTATCAAAAGTCATGATAAGATTACATTGTCAAAATGATTTTTAGCAGGATTACAACGATTATTTGCAGAAAATGTTAAGAATAAATTAAGAGATAAAAATAATGGAATAATACCTTACGAATTATTAACATACGAGGATTTGATAAACGAAGTAAATAAGACAGATCTAGGCTAAACTCAAACAAGAAAAACTCACCAATAGAAAAGAATTAGGATCCTTTTGCAGCTAGTATTATTATGAAAAGATCATATCTCCTTCTCAGAAAAAGAATAAAAAGGTTACTAGATATCCCAGAAGATCAAATTTTAAGTATAATAAAGACAATTACGATAATACCAAAAGATATAAAACCCGAAAGTCTAGATACCACACAAACGCAACATAAAAAAGGAGAATTGTAGGTTACAAGTGTGGACAGGTAGGACACTATAAAAAGGACTTCCCATGCCCCAGAAGATAAGAGAATTAAAAATAGATGAAGAATCCAAGCAGGTTATGCTAAATCTTTTATTAACAGATCAAAGTGACTTAGAAGATGAGTCAGACGATGGATTATATCCTGTACAAGAAGAATCTAGTAACACCGATATAGGGGAATCCAGCTCTGAAAATGAAGAAGGAATTTGTGGTTGTAATCATAAAACCGTTAACACATTAACCTCAGAAAGAAATTTAATTCTAGACCTAATTACGCGAATAGAAGACCCACAAGAACAAAGAGACTACCTATTAAAATTAAAGGGAGAGCTAATAGAAAAAGAACATAGCGAAGTGCAAAAACATGAAATGACATATAGTATTAATAAAATACTCTTCGATCAACCCAAAGCTATTACAAAAACAACCTTAGAAGATTTACATCATAAATAAAGCAAATTAAAAGAGAGGTAAAAATTTTACAAGAAGAACGAGCCCTAATTAAAATAGAAATAAATGATAAAAAATCATCCCTAAAGAAAAAAGAAAAGGAAGTCACTCAGATAGAAGACCTGGATCAATTTATCCCATCAATATCAAAAATAAATTTTCAAAAATGGCATGCCTATGTAACCATCACTATAAAAGATCACACCATAAAGATAAAAGCATTATTGGACTCGGAAACTGATCAAAACTGTATACAAGAAGGTTTAATCCCTAGTAAATATTTCGAGAAAACCACTGAACGACTTTATGCTACTAATAATTAAAGATTAAGAATCAATTATAAATTGTCCAAAGCTCACATTTGCAATCAGAGAATATGTTTTCTAAACACCTTCTTATTAATAAAAGACTTAAGTCAATCGGTAAGTTTAAGAACACCTTTTTAACTCAGATATACCCATTTACAGTTTCGGCTAAAGGAATAACAACTTCGGTAATGGGAAAAGCTTTAACTTTCGAATTCACTAATCAAATAAAAGATAAAGAAATAAGCATAGTAAAAGACCAAATTAGTTAATTATTAATAGTTCAAAAAAGAAAGCACTTAAAATCTCTACATCAAGAAGTAAACTATAAAAAATTGAACAAGAAGCAGAAGCCCCTGTAAATAAACAACACATCAAAGAACTTGAAGAAAAATTTCAAAAGGAAGTCTACACTACAATACCAAATGCATTTTGGAATTGAAAACAACATATAGTAAAACTACCATATGAAAAAGATTTCTCTGAAAGAAACATTCCTACTAAAGCTAGACCGATACAAATGAATAAAGAATTATTAGAATTTTGTAAAATAGAAATCCAAGATTTATTAGACAAAAAAATTAATCAGACCTAGTAAATCCCCTAGTCTTGCGCTACCTTTTATGTCCAAAATCAAGCTGAAATAGAGGGAGGAGCACCTAGATTAGTGATTAATTATAAACCCTTGAATAAAGTATTTCAATGGATAAGGTACCCTATGCCTAACAAACAAGATCTCATTAAAAGATTAGCTGGTGCCACTATATTCTCTAAATTTGACATGAAGTCCGAACACTGGCAAATACAAATTCAAGAAGAAGATAAGTATAAAACAACATTCACAGTACCATTCGGTCATTACGAATAATGCCCTTTGGATTAAAAAATGCCCTTCGGAACGTAACGCCCTTCACAGTACCATTCGGTCATTACGGATGGAACTTAATGCCCTTCGGAATTCCAAAATATTATGAACGATATTTTAAATCCTCGTTCTAAGTTTACTATTATATACATAGATGATATCCTAGTCTTTTCAAAAACTATTAAGGAACATATTAAACATCTGAATAAATTCTTAAATATTATTAAACAAAACGGTTTGGTTGTGTCAGCCTCAAAAATGAAATTAGCACAAACAAAGATAAGATTTGTAGGTTTTGATATTTATCAAGGAGCCATCACCCCAATAAGTAGAAGCATTGAATTTGCCAATAAATTTCTTGATGAAATTAAAGATAAAAAACAATTGCAAAGGTTTTTGGGATGCTTAAACTATGTATCAGATTTTATCCCTAATTTAAGAACTATTTGTGCCCTATTATGCAAAAGACTTGGAAAAGAAATCCAGAATGGTCTGAAGAAATGACACTAATAGTAAAACAATTAAAACAAAAGGTGAAAGTACTCTCATGCATGGGAATACCCCAGGATGATGCAAATTTGATAGTAGAAATCGATGCCTCAGATGTAGGATACGGAGGAATTCTTAAGCAAACATTAAAGGAGCCAGAGCAGGTAAGATATCATTCAAGTTTATGGATAAGTGCTCAATAAAATTATTCAACCATTAAAAAGGAAATATTAGCAATAGTCCTTTGTATAAATGCGTTCCAAGACGATCTGTTTAGTAAACAATTTTTATTAAGAGTAGATTGTCAATCAGCTAAGTTTGTTCTAAAAAAAAGATGTTAAGAACTTAGTATCTAAACAAATATTTGCTAGATGGCAAGTACTACTTTCTAATTTTGATTTTACTATTGAGCATATCAAAAGAGACAATAACTACTTGCCTGACTTTTTATCTCGTGAATTTTTGCAGGGTAAGTAATCTGTCAAGGACATTATGAATGATAGACCCCTCTTAACCCATATTAAGATAGGAATAGAAAAGGCAATAAATAGATTAAGTGAAGCTCACCTCACTGATGTTAGGCAAGTAAATTACTTAAAAAATAAATTAAGTTAAAGCCATAGATATTACCCATGAAGAACACAGAGACATGCATTTGCAAGAGAACATATTCAAAAACTGCGATTGTCAAGAATATTACAAGAGAGAGCAATTTTTCATCGCCATAATCGAAGCCTTAAAAAAGTTATAAAATGAGTGTGCCGAGACATTTAAATGAAGGAATTAAGGATGCTCAAGAATTCAATTGGTTATGAGATTTTTTCCTATATGTTGCATTTCTGGAGGAACAAGGCAATGAAAATTAGATTTTTGTCTTATTAGAAAGATTAGAAAATCACACCCTTCTTCATTTAAGATACCTTTTTAGAAACTAATCTCTTTAATGCAGGATGATTAAAAAGAAGGTGCTCCGTGCAAGCTCGGCGCTTGGTTCAACATCAAATCCATTAAAGAATGAAGCTGATTTATTAAAGGCTGATGCATCATTAAAGACATTAATCACCCCA
Organism: Turnera subulata; assembly: GCA_028386065.3. Lineage (NCBI taxonomy): Eukaryota > Viridiplantae > Streptophyta > Magnoliopsida > Malpighiales > Passifloraceae > Turnera > Turnera subulata. The sequence goes on along the minus strand of JAKUCV010000381.1, from coordinate 32,764 downwards.
ACAAACCTTTCCTTTAGAAAGCTGATATTAGGGTCTCCTACGAGGGTCCCTAATTATTCTTCTGCATTAACATCAACACTATTAACACCCCCACTTCTATTAGATCCTCAATTAAACCTCTATCACCAGCACCATTAACACCACAAAAGCCCCGACTACCATATCAACCAGATCCTATGTTGCAAAAACTCCACAGGCCTTTATTAACACATCAATCACTCCATTTTTCCCCTCGAACAAGATATGATTGGAATTAATCTATCCGATACCTTGCAGAAGGTATTCCCCAAAAACTTCTTCTTCTTCCCATAAACCTCAATTAAAACCCAACAATATTATGAAAGAATTCTGCAGGATATAGGTTCAGCAATAATAGAACATACCAGTAGTACCACCCAAACAGATGTCATCACCTACTCCAAAATTAAAATATTCACTACTAGAATACAGCTGATTACTAACAGATTTTGTGTGAAATTTTTCCTGTCATTGATAGTGACGGATTTTGTAGCGATCTGGGGGGAGGGCAAATTTCGCGCGAGAACAAGGCTGTGTGATGGCATTAGTGAGGGAAATCATCCGTTACAAAATATTAGTGACGAATTGAGCAATGGATTTAATTTCCCTCACAATATCCGCCACTAACCTTATTGCCCGGGAAGCCAACTTTTTCCTGCCCCCTTTGTGCCTTTCCGAATGCGCTTGCGACGGATTTTTCCGTTGCTAATTTGTAACGGATGTTTATCCTTTACAATTAGCAAGGGAAAAATCCCTCGCTAGTGGTGTTCTCGTGTGATATATTTGTGAGGGTTTTTGGTTCGTGGCAGTTTGCAAGGGTTTAAAGTTCCGTGACAATTAGGGACGGAAATTTCCCTTGCTAATATTTAATATATAAGTCAGTTTATCCTATTTTTTTCCTCCATCCCTTAGTCTTTCCTTTTCATCCCTGTTTCTGCTCTTTGCCTCCAGCCGCCCATGAACCCTAAATCCCCAAAAACCACCCTTCCTCCAAGAAATCCTCGAATCCCTGTCTAAATTCAGCACCTCCTCTCCCAACAAACACCTACCCATCACTAATCGAATCCCTAAATCCGGACACAAGTAAACCCTAATTTCCTTTCCACCAAATTGAGACGCTAATTCCAAACCACACCATACCTATCGTCACTCCTTCTCCGTCGCCTTCACTCCTTTCCTCATAATCAATCGGTGGTAAGGGGCAGGAGCAGATATCAAATCGTCGAGAAGAAGGAACCAAATCGGCTACAAACTGAGATTCGCTTCGCATCTGAGAGTTTTTTGGTTTAATTCTCATTTTCCTGCACTACATGTTGTTGTTTCTATGGTTTGATTACTTGTCTGTTCGATTCATTCTCAAATGACTTGTCTTCTTTTGGTTTGCCTTTGTTATTATGTGCTCTAGACAATATATGGTTATGGTGTTAGAGATTGATTTATCCTTCCATTGTTGTTGCTTCGCTTAGGAAAGTTGTTGGTTTAATTCTTATTTTCCTACACTGCATGTTGTTGTTTCTATGGTTTGATTACTTGTCAGTTCGATTCGCTCTGAAATTACTTGTCTGCTTTTGGTTCGCCTTTGTTGTTGTGTGCTCTGGACAGTATATGGTTGTGATGTTAGAGATTGATTTATCCTTCCATTTTTATTGCTTCGCTTAGGATAGATGTTGGTTTAATTCTTATTTTCCTGCACTGCGTGCTGTTGTTTCTATGGTTTGATTACTTGTCTGTTCGATTCGCTTTGAAATTACTTGTCTTCTTTTGGTTCGCCTTTGTTGTTGTGTGCTCTGGATAGTATACGGTTGTGGTGTTAGGTTGTTGTATAAATTTCTTGTTGTTTAAGTTACGTGTGTATCTGTAATGATGGTTTAAATTAAGCACAACCGTAAAGGCAAGGTATATCAGCTGGAATACTTGAGGTTGCAGGCTAATGGTCTAAAGGGGAGCTAGACTCCTGTACCACACGTCACAACGCAAAGTACATGGCCTAATGCGGTTGTGTGTGTCTTTGCAATGTTACTAACCTTCTTCTCTGTTTCCCACAGGAGGTTTTGGTATCAATATGCATGCTGGTTGAACTAAAGAAGGTGAATACCCTATTGAACAGGAACTTATAAACATCGTTCCATATATAGCAAGCAGGAAGAAAGGTAACGTTTATTGCCTCAACTCTTCAATTACAAAGTGTATTAATTTGGTGATGTTATTCTTAATGCTGTCTACGTGCTTTTTTTTACTACATACAGTTGTGGTTAACTAAACATTGTTATAGTTATTTGTTGTTGTTTAAGCTATGTGTGTATCTGTGATGTGTGAAATTTATGCACAACCGTAGTTGGGCAAGGTATATTAGCTGGAATACTTGAGGTTGCGGGCTACTAGTCCAAAGTTGAGCTAGACTCCGGTACCACGTGCTACAATGCAAAGTACCTACCCTAATGCGGTTATGTATGTTTTTGCCTCAACTCTTCACTTAGAAAGTGTATTAATTTGGTGGTTTTTCATTTAATGTTGTGTACATGCTTGCTGAAATATATTAATTTGGTTGACAGATATGGAGATTCGTAGTAGGCGTAGTTGGATGTATGATAGGCTAATGCCTAATTGCAGTGGGTATTCTCCTCAGTTTATTAATGGTATAAATGAATTTGTAGGTTTTACATAACAACAATTTAGGGCTGATAGACAACTTAGGTGTCCTTGCTCTAAAGATAGGAATACTAGGTTGCTTGACCCTGATATGGTGCTTGTGCATTTGATGAAATATGGGTTCAAAGAGAATTATTGGTATTGGACTGAGCATGGTGAGGTTAAACCAGTTAGTTTTGAAATGGGTGAGAGTTCCAATAGTACTAGGCAGTGGGATATTGGGTTACCTAACAATACTTATGAGCAAATGGTTTATGATGCTGTAGGTCCTTCTGGATTTGGAGGTGAATATTATAACAATGTAGATACAAATAATATAGAATCCCAACATAGTGAACCTGCCCAATTTTTTGACACCCTAAATGCTGCCCGCCACCCTTTGTATCCTGATTGTTCAATTTTTTCAAAATTGTCCATGGGTGTCCAACTTATGAGTTTGAAATCTGATTACAACTTACCATAGGATTGTATAGATAGAATTTGTGATGTCATTAAGAGAGTTACACCTGAAGGTGATTGTTTGCCAAACAACTTTTATGAGACAAAGAAGCTGGTTAGGAAGTTACGCCTCGAGTCCACTACATTTGATTGTTGCCAAGATGGGTGTATGTTGTATTACAAAGAGGATTCTGCATTGACAGAATGTAAGTTATGTGAAAAACCTAGATACAAACCACTTAGTAAAGGAAGGAGGAGAAGTAAATTGGTTCCTTAGAGGAGAATACCTTTAATCTCTAGAGTTAAAAGATTATATGCTTCTGTTAGAACAGCTAAAAGTATGACATGGCATCATACTAATAGGAGAGAACCAGGGGTCTTATGCCTTCTTTTTTATGGCGAGTCATGGAAATATTTTGATAGAACTTATCCTGATTTTACTTCTGAACCTAGGAATGTCAGACTTGGATTGTGTGCTGATGGGTTCAATCCTTTCAATAACAATGGTGCCAACCTTTTTTCTTATTGGCCTGTGATTCTAACAACCTATAATTTGCCCCCAGAAATGTGCATGACAACACCCTTCATGTTTCTTTCATGTTTGATCCCTGGACCATATAATCCAAAGTCTAGAATAGATGCGTATTTGTAGCCCTTGATAGATGAACTTAAATTATTGTGGCAACATGGTGTCCAGACCTATAACATTTCTAGAAAATAAAATTTTCAGTTGAGGGCTGCACTTATGTGGACAATCAATGATTATCCTGCATATGGCATGCTGTCAGGGTGGAGCACAGCTGGTAGGTTAGCTTGTGCCATTTGTATGGATAGAACAAAAGCATTTAGGCTGAAGTATGGGCATAAAACTTCTTGGTTTGATTCTCATCATCATTTTTTACCAGTTGACCATGCATTTAGAAGAAACACATATGCATTTAGGAAGAATGTGGAAGAAACCTCAACACCTCCTCCTAGGTTAGGTGGGGATGAAGTTTGGGAGCAAGTAGCAGACTTGCCTAGAGTAGTTGAAATGTGATCAGATTCTGGAAATTTTTGGGGTTATGGTAAAAGTCATCATTGGACTAAGAGGAGTATTTTCTTTGATTTACCTTATTGGCATATCCTTCTGGTTCGGCATAATTTAGATGTTATGCACATAGAGAATAATGTCTTTGACAATGTATTCCACACTATCATGGATAACAAAGACAGAACCAAAGACAATCCAAATGCTCGGCAAGATTTGGCATTGCATTGTAGGCGTCATAAATTAGAGTTGCAAGAATTATCCAGTGGTAAATTTGGCAAACCTAAAGCCAAATTTGCATTAATATACCAACAACGTGTAGATGTGTGCAATTGGGTAAAGGAGTTACGACTCCCTGATGGATATGCTTCAAATTTAGGTAGATGTGTGGATGGGAAAAATGCCAAATTGATTGGAATGAAAACCCATGACTGTCATGTATTTTTTGAGCGTTTGCTTCCCACTTCATTTAGTGTATTGCCACAATCCATATGGAAGCCATTGACCGAGTTAAGCATCTTCTTTCGAGATTTATGTGCTACTGAATTGCATGAGGATAAGTTGTAACAAATGGAGGCAAATATCCCAAATCATTCTATACAAATTAGAAAGGATATTCCCTCCAGCATTTTTTTAACTCCATGGAATATTTACCAATGCACTTGGCATATGAAGCAAGGGTTGGAGGGCCTATCCATTATAGGTGGATGTACCCATTTGAAAGGTAAATCCAAAAACTTTAACTTAGAAACAATAGTGACTTAGTTTGTTAAACAAATTAACTTTACTTTCTGTATCATTTTAGATTCTTACATGACTTAAAGGGTATGGTAAAAAATAGAGGCAGACATGAAAGATCCATTTCTGAGGCATTTTTGGCACTAGAGTTTTTATTTTTTTGTTCTTACTACTTTGAATCTATTGTACCAACAAGACTTAGTAGAGTTTCAAGGAATGAAGATACTGGTTGCCCAATTCTAAAGTAGCCTTGTATGACTTTTTTAGCGTATAGGAAGGCCTGATGGTAGTAAGGGTACTCGTTACTTGACTGATGAAGAGTATGCTGCAGCACAACTTTATGTACTCATGAATTGTGATGAAGTAGTGCCATTTCTGAAATAAGTTTTTTTACTCTTACAGTAGGATTTTTGTCTTAGAAACCATGATTTACAGTTGTCATTGTAATTACAACAACTATTTTGTAGGATATATGAGGAAGCAATGCATTTTCATCACCCAAACATCTCTGAAAAAGATATTCAGCTGTACATTGAGGAACATTTTGTTTCTTGGTTTGATGCGTATGTAAGTAGTTTCATATTAGTAATTGTCCAATCAATTTAGATGTCTCAATTTATGAACAATCTATAAAAGTTAATGCTAATGTCTCTATGCTTAGGTATCCAACCCAGAAAACATGGTACAGGAGCAACAACTTAGAGACTTGGCATGGGTCTAAGTAAAAAACTTTCTGTGTGAAAAAAGTATTATCTTAATGGTTATATTTTCCACACAAAAAATAGGCAGAGGATAGGAAAACTGATAATAGTGAAGTTTATGTAAAAGAGGAGGGATCTAGTGAGTATTTTGGTGTCTTGGAGGAAGTAGTGAGGCTAAGATACAGAAACAAAAATAGGGTAGTGTTGTTCGATTGTTCCTGATATGATTCTGTATCTAAAAAGGGTATTAGGGTGAATGAACAATATGGAATCATAGAAATCAATCGACGTAGAAAATACCCTAAGTTTGACCCATTCATAATAACTTGTCACGTATATCAGGCATATTATATGCCTTATCCTCACGGAATAAGAGACAAAATAGATTGGAGGGTTGTTGTTAAGATAAGGCCTAGAGGTAGAATAAATACAAATCATAACACCACTCTTGCATTTCAAGAATCTAAATTGGCAGGCACTAATAACATAGACATAGATGTTGACCCGGTTGGCCCATTATTTGATTATAATGTAAACTTTGAGGAGATTGATGGCAATTGAAATTTGGTGGGAGACCTTGACAATGAAGACGTGGAAGAGGAGGAGTAGGAGGAGGAATGGGAAGATGTTGAGCAGGAAGCAGAAAAGAATGAAGAGGAGGAATGGAAAGATGATGAAGAGTATGACAATGACTTGCATCAGAATGAAAATGATGGCTCAAATTAAGATGATAACGTGGACATGCATTACAGTGAAGATGATGATTCCAGTGAAGATGATGACATGGATGACAGTGATTTGTAAATATTTATGATGTTCACTCACTGAAATTTCTATGCTTTGAAGTTTTGTTATTTGTCGGATATTTTGATTAAAATGGCTATGTAATGACTTACTGACAAAATTGTTGTCTTATTGTAGATGACTGGAAAGCGCAAGCAAAAGGTAATGAGGGCTAAAAAACTGAAGACTTTAAAAACTGCAATGCCTTCTCTACCGCCTCTGCAAGTACCAACCCAAAGTATTCACAACCCACATGTAGCCAATAATCATCAAAGTAGTCCATCACCTTCCAATCCTACCACAAATTCACCATCACCCACCAACTTCATGCCTACTCCTACAGTTCAAATACCCTAGATTAGGCCTGTAGTACTGCCACAAACTGAACAGCTTACTGCACCAAGTCCTCCTGAAGTTGAAACTCCTCTAGTAACTATGAATACCCGACCCAAAATCACTTGGGCCTGTTCACCTAATCCTTTCACCTTCTTCCTCGGGTCAATCCCAAAACATCAGAGTCGCCACCCAAATTTTATTAAGGACAAAACTTTAGAAAAACCTTCATGTGACTCCTTTAGGCTACTTGGTCATAGAGCCAAAGTCATGGGATCTGGGGTTCGTCACAGAAGGAAAGGTGTTAGGCACCCATCCGTGTTGGGTCGAGACTATGTGCAATTGTAAAATGAAAGTGTGCCAGGTGCTAGTGTGCATGTGTGAAAAATAAAGAGAAGGGAAGAAGAAGAAGATTTGGCTTGCATCCTGTTGTAAAACCGAGACTACCTACGTACCCAAGTGATCGGGGTCAAAGCCACGTAGTTCTAAACATGGCACTAATCGGCCACTTACATCCTCAAAAGCAACAGCATATAATCAGCAAAGAATAAATCAAAAGAGTTTAGTGTTATCTCTTGTAAGCCTCCTCTAGCTCCTTGCAATGGGTCGAGTTCTACACCCACCTTATTGCCGTTTCTAAGCTCAATAGTTGGTCCTCTTCTTGACTCCTCCATGCTAATCTACTGCTGATGCCTCGCACGAAATTCCTCTAGAGTTTTCTGCCTACAAATGTGTTTCTAAGCTTAGAGAAGTAGAGTTTCTCCAAGCACTCAAGGCTTATAGGTGTGTATGTGAAAAAAGTTTGTGATCTCTTGAAATGTGTGTGAAGGGTCCTATTTATAGTGTTCTGGGAAGCCTTGGGGCGTGGACTTGCTTAATGGTGAAGATTGTGCCTGAAAATCTGGTCCAAACCGCGTAGGATCGAAATTAGAAACAAAATCGGAGATTTGGGCGAATCTGGGAAGCCATGACCGCCGCTGCCGGCGGTCATCTACTGCATGACCGCCAGTGCCGGCGGTCTTGAGTGGATGCCCGCTAGCACCTGGCGGTCGTCGCGAGATGACCGCCGGTTGCCCCGCGTGTCACCCGTTCTTTCTATTTTCAAACCCCCTATCCCCCTAATTCAGCCCTGATTTGATCCTACCGCGTAATTAACCCCCTAATTAACCCAGAATCACTCAATTACTTGATCATCACTCCCCTAATTCATTTCAAGATTGATTGATTACACATTTAACACCATTTCCTACTAAATCATACCAAAAACAACATTTCTACATAAATGATGATTTAGCTCTGATTTTTCACGAAAATCAGAGCTAAGATTAGTCTTCAAGAAATGTGTTAATGGGCTAATTAAACTCTGGAGAACTAACTTGGGCCCTTAAACCCATCTTTAACCCAAAGATAAATCATCTCATTAAAATTGGATTAAACATAGATAAAAGGCCCAAAAACACATTTCAGCCTAAATAAACCTTATTATACATTTTATCCTAAGATTAAATCATCTCATTAATCCTAGTACATCAATATACAAAGGCTCAAGTCACTAAAATGTGTTACTTCCAGTAAGATAAATTCTTGACATGTTTTATTCCTATGACTAAATCATCTCATTAACCCTAGGTTCAGACATTTAAAACCTAACTTTCATGGAAAATTCGTGGGTCAAATTTGGGTGTTCATAGATGCCCGTCGTTGATGAGTCGTTAGGAACTAAGGACAAAACAACGTACGAACAGGAACAACCAGATTCAAATGATAGATGTGTGTGGTGTATGCCACGTATTGGAGTATCTCGTGCTCCGCTTCGGGAATCATCTCATCCCAAAGGTTTGAGAGACTAGCCCTCGGTTTGTGGGAATCATCTCATCCCACGGCTTGTCGACTGTCACTACAGACCAACACGGGACCTTTCCAATATGCTTTGTCCTCACTCGCGCGTTTTCGGGGAAAACTTCCCAGGAGGTCACCCATCCTAGAATTGCTCCAAGTGAAGCACGTTTAACTTTGGAGTTCTTCTAGAATGAGCACCGAAAAGGTAGGTGCACCTTGTTGATATAGTTAGTACCCATCAAACCGTTTAAGCTATTCTTGATTGTGCAGTCCCATACCTGTACAACCTCGAAATCACTTCATTTGAGCTATTCTTAATTATACAGTCCCATACCCGTATAATTATGAAATCGCCCCAACTGTGCAGCCCCATCCCTACATAGTCTCAGGATCTCTCCTATTCCGGTGTGGATTCGGTTTATTCCTGTGCCCCTCCGTCTAGAAGACTGCCAAAAGCCGCTCCTTGTCCATGCTCATCCCGGCACCGGCGTACACTCCCCGCGCTCATAGACCCCGGGTGTCACATAAGATGTCGCTCCGCGATTGTGTTGTCAATACCTTGGGCATCACATGCCCCTACATCTCTCATCAGAAAGGTTCCACTTTGTGGCTTGGTTTTCGAGAATCATCTTATCCTGTCATTTGTCTACTCAACATTTCGATTTGGGAATCATCTCATCCCGGGGTTTGATTTTGCATGTACCAGGTACACGGCTTTGGCTTTGCGTGTACCGGGTACACGGCCTTGGTTTTGTGCTTCCTTAGGATTTTTCCTTCTCATCTCTCAATTTTGTGTGCACCGGGTACAGGGCTTTGTGTTTTGCTTGTACCAGGTACACGGCTTTAGGTTTTGCGTGTACCGGGTATACGACTTTAGTTTTGCGTGTACCGGGTACACCGCTTTGGTTTTGCGTGTACCGGGTACACGACTTTGGTTTTGCATGTAACGGGTACACGGCTTTGGGTTTTGCGTGTACCGGGTACACGGCTTTTGGCTTTGTATGTACCGGGTATACAGCTTTTGGCTTTGCGTGTACTAGGTACACGGCTTTTGGCTTTGCATGTACCGGATACACAACTTTCGGTTTTGCGTGTACCGGGTACACGGCTTTTGTCTGGTTTCCTCATCCCATGGTTCACGAGAACTGGGTTCCCGACTTCTGACTTGTATGTCTCAAGGTCGTCTCATCTCAAGGTTTGCAAGGGCTAGGCTCTTGGCTTTGGGTTGTGTCTCTCAATTTGCGGGAGCCAAGTCCCAGCTTTGGATTCGGCTTCTCTCACCTGGGTTCCCTCATGCTTGGTTTTCTGGGCTTAATCATCCTAAGGTTGCAAGAAGCGGGTCCTCAGCTTCTAGTTTCCCTCACATCTGGCTTTTTCTCAAGTCTGGTCTTGCTCACCTCTTGGTTTGGATTCTCTCAGTTTGCAGGAGCTGCGTCCCGGCTTTAGGCTCTCTCAACTCTGGTTCCCCTCATCTCATGGTCTACGAGAGCTGGGTCCCGGCTTCAGGTTCTCTCCTGATTTTCTCATGTCTGGGTTCTCTCAAAGTTCTCTCTTGTCTCATGGTTTGCGGGAACTAGGTCCTGCCTTCAGGTTCACTTTTCTCTGGGTTGCAAGGGTCGAGTCCTTGACTTTTCACTCATGGCTCAATTGTCTTATTTCTGGGTATCTCCTGTTCTCTCATTGTCTTACTGGTTTGTGTTTGCTCATCTTACAGGTTTGCAAAAATTGAGTTTCTGGCTTTTGACTGGATTCCCTTATCTCTCTGGTTTGGCTTTCTTGACTGGGTTCCTACTCGAACTGGGTGCTCTCATCGCTCGGGTTACTCAAATCTCACGGTGAAGGATAACGGATGTCATCTCATTTTTGGGTTCCTCACATTTCTCAGGTTTAGGTTAGGTGCTACCTCACAGCCAGGTTATCTGGATCCCATGCCCTTTGTGTCGATGAACTGGGTTTGAAGGTAATGGGGAGTGTTGTACACCTTGAGACATACAAACCAAAAGTGGGGTGTGATGCCCCTAGTGTCTCACCATGGCTTTAGAAATGGGGTTTAGTGTGCCCTAATAATTGGTTCAAACCTCGCGGGGTAGCATGCCCCAAGCAAATCTCAGATCCGCATGGGGTAGCATGCCCCGGGAAGCTTGACTCAAAATATGGGGTAGCATGCCCCTTGCAACCTCATTAACCCAGACTTCGGGCCCGCCGTGCCCCTAATTCCATGATGTAAGTTTATCTCAAGGTGGGAGTGCCTCTACTGTGTGATGTCAGCTTAACGAGTCAGAGAGACAAGGCATGACATGCCCCTTGTCTACAATTCTCATTATCTACAAGATTCGTCCATGTCATGCCCCTTCAGCTAGCAACTCTAGGAAATGTAAGTCTATATCTTTGTTGACCCTTTACCCTCAACCAAGTCTACCCTATCAAGAAATTCATATTCTGCATGTGAGTGATGCATGAGCATGCCTAAATACGGCGTCTTCCCAATGCATGGGGGTGCCCCTAGTTCCTACATGTGAGTTTTCCTGGGTGGAAGTGCTTATGACATGTTTTCCCCTCTTCTCTTTTAACTCCCTTTTCCCCTCGGATGCAAGTGCCATCTACTTCTACATGTATTTTTAGATGTGTGTGCTTTCTATCTAGACATGGTGCATTTGTATGTGAAAGCCCCTAGCACGATGCATGATCATTGAAAATTATTCGAGCTGAGGTGAGAATTAGACAATTTGAGAAGGGCGAGTTATCCCATCAAATTCACAAAAGCCCTAAAGAAGAAGATTCCCAATGACTATGAACCCTATTCATTTCAAACTCTAATCATAACCCCAGAGGTGAGCATTCCTTGTTGAAAGGTTTGGTGGATGATGACCCATAAAGTAAAATCAATAGATGAGTGGATACCCCTTCAAAAATAGATGGAGGCACTGTGCCTAGATGCTTATTCCTAACTGCCCAAGTGAATCATTTTCGAAATGATGTTATCTACCCCATAGATGCCCCTTGTCTTTGGTTGCTATCCCCATTTCCCCCTTAGCCTTACCTTTTGCCTAGGCCGCCCATGTGGGTTTTCAACCTAGCAGGCTTGTCCTAACTTTTGCCTAGGCTGCCCTTTCGGGTTTTCAACCTAGCGGACTCCTTTTCTCTCTCTTTTTTTTTCTTTCTCCTCGTGGGGATAGCAACCATAGGCATAGAATACTGAGATCACAAAGTTTGAGCAAGAAGAAGGCCGCCTGGGCCGAGTGCACTCGAATGACCAATACGGAGGTAGACTCGTCAACTAAAATGAGGGAAACCCAGAATTACATATCTAAGAGACCATTGGAGAGATGTGCTTTGTCATGACCGGATTTAAGATGGGTTTCTAGAGAGAGACAAACTTAACCAACATCTATAACTTCATGAGCCCAAACTACATGTCCGAGTGAAGGGGACATATGACTACAAAAGAGGCCTAAGTACAATCAACAGTATAACTTGTGTATCTAGCAATGACTCCAACCTTTCCATTGAATCAATCTGGGAACCAACAATAGACCGAGCCCGTCGTCGGGTTACCTACATATCTATGGATGTGGTGTCGGGTTTGAGACGAGGGTGTTTTGTGGAAGGCCAAAAATAGTGGGTGTTTGGCGTTTAGTAGGGAAACACTTGTCCTCTTCATTTTTGACTTCTTTTTCCCATCTTGGTTTCAATATTCGAGCACTAAAGGTCTTATCCCTTTCCCCATTTTTCTCCCTTTTTTGTGTTTTCTTCTTCTTTTCATTTCCTTTTTTCGGGGAGGGTGGCATCTTCTTTGACCAGGTGTATTTAGATGGAATTTGTTTTGAAGCTTGATTTATCTTTGAGAGCTCCATTTCTTGACAAGTGTTCATGGTAGGTATGATGGGGTTAACATAGAGGCTGGGCTAGATAGGCGTCAATATGGGCATGTGTTTGATGATTGGTGTTAACAAGTGTTTGGGAAACGGGTTAAGGTAGGTGTTTGGGATAACATCCACAGAATCAGGTCTTCGTAATTCATTCTTTATGGTCCTCAAGATTGATCCAATGGAATGTCATGAAGTTATGCTCGACTTGCCCCCATATACACAAAAGATAAGAAAATTAGAATTTTATTCCTTATGTGAAAAATTAAAGTACAAATGATGACCCTATTGATTGTTGGATATATAATTTAACCCTTGCCCCCTTTTGACTTGACTCAACCTCTAGACTCTAAAAAGCAACTATACTGTCCTTCCCTATCCTTGGTTATTGTTCTACCCATGCTTAACAATTTAGCCCATGGTCTCTACTCAACTTCCCCCCACACTTGTAGTTCTCATCTACCCCCTAACACTATTGAGTGATCCCTTGGAATGCATCACTCCTATTGCCTTATCTCATTGCCCCCATGTTAATGCCACCTTGTCATTGCTCTCACCACTCCTTTCATCATCATATCCCATGGTCATTCCTTTGCCCCCTATTACTTCTCCCTTAGGACTCACGTCGGTTCCTCCCCAAGACTGGATTTACATTGCTACCCATTAGAAGACCCCTCAGCTATACTCAAACCTTATTAGCTCGGCTCAGCTTTACATCCCAGTTCCATGGTTTCCCAACTTGGCATTGCGATTTGATAGCTTGACTTGGCTTGACAGTTTGGTCCCTCATCATACGGCTCTTCTCTCAGCTTCTCATCTTGGCTTGTCAATTTGGTTCACAGGTAAAAGTCGAGGCTTACATCTTCATCCTTGAGCAAGGTCCGATCAGATCACCTCATGTCACCTCTCCTGGTACGAGAAGGCCCAATGACAATGTCTTCACCCGATATCCCAGCTTTGCTCATCAACCCGACCTGTCAGTTTAGTCCCTCGGCTCGGCTTATCAACTTGGCTTCTCATCGTATAGTTTTTCTCCCTCAACTTCTTTCCTGGGCTCCTCAACTCTTCACAGATAAAAACCAGAGCTCACATGTCCATCCTTACAAAAGGCCCATTCAGGTCACCTCATCTTACCCCATCTTCTTTCCGCATTCTTCTCCATTATTTCTCCACAAACTAGGATTTATATTTCTTCTCATAAGAAGGCCCCCTTGGTTTGTCTTAACTTGAATGCTCAATTCCCATTAGCTCGTCTCAGCTTCGCATTCCGGTTTCTTAGCTTCCCAACTCGGCATTTCAACTTGGCAACTTGACTCGGCTACTCGACTTTTGCTTCTTAAATCAGCTTATCAACTTGGCTCATCGGCTTGGCCCGTCAACTTGGTTCACACTCAAACATTAGAGCTTACATCATTCTCCTCAGGAGGATGCCTAGACTTGCATCTCCTCTCATAAGAAAGCCCAACCAAGTCATCCCATCTCCCGTTTCCTGCCATAAACATTGGGGCTTACATCTCCTCTCACGAGAAGGCCCAAAGTCACTTCGATGTCTTAAGTTGAAGATTCGTCACTGCCTCTGCCTTCTTCCCACCTTTTGCCATAGGATACCTCCATGACTTCCAATGTCTTCACTATCTCCCCATCTATTGAGATTCATTGCCTTGTGATGTATCTTTCATCCCTAATATCTTCACCATCTCCTTCCAACTAAGGCACTACCCACCCCTGGTGTCCTAAGGGTTCAACTCTAAAATGGTCATCGGGAATCCTAGACTCAAGCTTTGTTTTCTCTCAAGACATTTGAAAACGGTGGGAAAGTATGATGGAATACGTTCACAAAGCATGTTTCATTATTCTTTCAAAATATTTTTTCCTTTTTCTTTCTTTCAAGACTCAAGCCCGACAATGAGGATTTGAAAAAGTGAGACACCATAGCTCAAATTCGTGTTTTATGCTTTGAAAAACATGTAATGCAATGCTCAATGTATGCAAATATAAATTCCCTAAGACAAGGTAGACCGACTAAACATATATGCCAATTGGGAAACAACGCTAGAGATCTAACATCAGCTTAAATATGTATACTTACTCCCCTAGGGTTCCTTTCCTAGACTCATCAATTCACATCACGCGATGTAGCACCCTACGCAGAGTTAGCACGGCGGTCTCGCTAGCCGGTTAGCGGGCGGAGTCAAGGGGCAGCGCCCTTTGCCGGTGCGGGATGGGCCCAACGAAATTTTTTTTACTATACAATTTCCTATATATTTTTTATTGGTTTTTCTGATTTATCGAAATAAAAACACTCTATTTACACATACATGAATCCATAATAATAATCACACAAAAAATGCACATACCACTTATTGATTCAATATGTATGAGATGCTTAGGGCATGCAGCTGGTTGGGGGCTAAAAGGTTGCCGCTAGGGAATAGGCTGACCTACCCACATGTGATAATGGATATCGCGTGAGGTCCAAGGCCAGTTAATCCCCATGATTGCTAAGCATCGAGAAACGGGTTCACTCAAACCATTATCGCTTAAGGGAAGCATGTAGCAGATTCGGATTCCATCGCCCTCTCACGGTAAAGGCTTCACATCAATTGTCATGAATGCAAGGCACTTATGATGACAAGTAAAAGGCACACAAAATTCAACAATTCCACAAAGTCTCTTGAATCTACTACTTCCCCAGCGAAGTCGCCAACTGTGAATACCCGACCCAAAATCATTTGGGCCTATTCACCTAATCCTTTCACCTTCTTCCTCGGGTCAATCTCATGACATCGGAGTCGTCACCCAAATTTTATTAAGGACAAAACTTGGGAAAAACCTTCATGTGACTCCTTTAGGCTACATGGTTATGACGAACCAAAATCATGGGATCGGGGGTTCGTCACAGATGGGAAGGTGTTAGGCACCCATCCATGTTGGGTCGAGACTATGTGCAATTGTAAAATGCATGTGTGGAAAATAAAGAGAAGGGAAGAAGAAGAAGATTTGGCTTGCATCCCGTTGTAAAACCGAGACTACCTACGTACCTGAGTGATCGGGGTCAAAGCCACTTCTAAACATGGCACTAATCGGCCACTTACATCCTCAACAGCATATAATCAGCAAAGAATCAATCAAAAGAGTTTAGTGTTACCTCTTGTAGCCTCCTCTAGCTCCTTGCAATGGGTCGAGTTCTACACCCACCTTCTTGCCGTTCCTAAGCTCAATGGTTGGTCCTCTTCTTGACTCCTCCTTGCTATTCTACTGCTGATGCCTCCCACGAAATTCCTCTAGAGTTTCTGCCTACAAATGTGTTTCTAAGCTTGGAGAAGTAGAGTTTCTCCAAGCACTCAAGGCTTATAGGTGTGTATGTGAGAAAAGTTTGTGATCTCTTGAAATGTGTGTGAGGGTCCTATTTATAGTGTTCTGGGAAGTCTTGGGGCGTGGACTTACTTAATGGTGAAGATTGTGCCCAAAAATCTGGTCCAAAACCGCGTAGGATCGAAATTAGAAACAAAATCAGAGATTTGGGCGAATCTGGGAAGCCATGACCGCCGGCAGCATGACTGCCAGTGCCGGCGGTCTTGAGTGGATGCCCGCTGACGACCGCCGGTTGCCCCGCGTGTCACCCGTTCTTTCCATTTTCGAACCCCCAATCCCCCTAATTCAGCCCTGATTTGATCCTACCGCGTAATTAACCCCTAATCAACCCAGAATCACTCAATTACTTGATCATGACTCCCCTAATTCATTCCAAGACTGATTGATTACACATTTAACACCCATTTCCTACTAAATCATACCAAAAACAACTTTTCTACATTAATGATGAGATGATTAGTTTTCAAGAAATGTGTAATGGGCTAATTAAACTCTGGAGAACTAAGTTGGGCCCTTAAATCCATCTTTAACCCAAAGA
Source organism: Turnera subulata (assembly GCA_028386065.3). NCBI lineage: Eukaryota > Viridiplantae > Streptophyta > Magnoliopsida > Malpighiales > Passifloraceae > Turnera > Turnera subulata. The sequence continues at coordinate 16,456 of JAKUCV010000381.1, read as the reverse complement.
TAAATCATCTCATCAAAATTAAATTAAACATAGTTAAAAGGCCCAAAAACACATTTCAGCCTAAATAAACCTTATTATACATTTTATTCTGAGATTAAATCTTCTCATTAATCCTAGTACATCAATATACAAAGTCTCAAGTCACTAAAATGTGTTACTTCCACTAAGATAAATTCTTGACATGTTTTATTCCTAGGACTAAATCATCTCATTAACCCTAGGTTCAGACATTTAAAACCTAACTTTCGTAAAAAATTCGTGGGTCAAATTTGGGTGTTCACAGAAACACCTGCAAACCTTTTTTCAACAGTGTAAAATGACATGCTTTCACCATAATCATCTATGGGAAATGTTCAGGGTGTTCCTTCAGGTTCCAGCCCTTCAAGTTCTAGAGAAGATGACATATTGGTCCTAGGAGATGAGTAAGAATCTATTGTGCTTAATTTTAATCACCCATTTATTTCATTTCATTCTTTTTGTTTTAATCTGTTCATTATGTGATATTTATTCTTCTTTATGCATATTTTTTTCCTGATTATCAAGCATGTGTGAAATTTATTACTGAAACAATCAAGGGTCACTTCGAGGATCCATACATTAGCTGGAAGAAAGTGCCAGAACAAGAAAGGAACCAATGATTTGAAGAGTTTGGGGTATTACTACTATATTCCTCCAAATACAATGTGCTATGTCAGTTTATTAATGAGTGACTTACAAATTGTTCCTATTCTCCTTATTTCAATTTATATTCAGACGGTATTTCATTGGCAACCTCAGAATACACCTGCTGTGCATAGAGTATTCGAACATTATGGATTAGTGCTGATGGCAAGTATGCTTTTAAGGGTTCGTAAAAAAAACTACCAGGCCTGCGTGGATAGGGGAATCAATATGGATGGAATTGAGGAGGTACTGGGCATCAGAGAAGTTTAAGTCTCTGGGTGCGACTAACAAGGCCGACAGAGCATCTAATTATGGTGGTAAGGGATATCTAGTACATACTGGAGGGAGTATAACCCATTTCACACATAGACAGTGCCTGGTAAGGGTGTAGTCTATGTCTTTATTTTTTTTTCCTGATAATGATAATTCATGGTGGTTTTCATTGATGTGTTTTAAGTTAATATCTCTCATTTCACCTTTTGTAGGCCAAGGAATTAGGATATGACCCTGGTATTGCTGGAACATTCTACCGTACCCATTCCATCAAGTTGAAAGATAATAAGCGGGTAGTGGTCAATGAGCGAGTAAAATCCACTCTTGTAACTCAAATGCTTTGCATTATAATTGCTTCTGTTAACATATGCTTAATCTATGTCACTTATGATGTTAATTACATGTTTTGTTAGGATACATTTAAAGCTAAATAGTCTGATACACATTCGAGTGAAGAGCCTACTGGTGAAGAATTGTCTAGAGCAAACGGGCCATAGGAAATTGCCCTCTGGTTGGAAACTGTTGGAGGTATGAAGAAAGGAAAAGCCTATGGTCTTGTTGGTCAAGCTAGATGCCTTTTTCCTGGTTCTTCAAGTTCAGCTGCTGGTTCTTCCTCTTTCAGTGATTATTGGGAGAAGAAGTTTGAAGAACAACTCAAAGAAACTGAGTTGATGGAACAACAACTAAGCAGTTAGAAAGAATGCATCAAGGAAACTACAACAAGGCTAGAGCAAGTGGAGGCTTGGATGCAGAAGATGCAATTCTCTTCAGTGCAGTCTTCGCAACTTCCTACTGAAGCACAACAAGGTATTAATAATTATAGGTATAACAACCTCCATGGATTAAGTGGATTTTTTATCCCCGTATTGCCCTCGATTTTGAAATGTCAGCCCTATACAAAAATTTTATGGATTTTGGTCCTCGTACTACCCCAAAGTTATGGTTTTTGGTAGTTCCGGCCACCGGCAGATCATCGGAGACACGTGACACCACATTTTTTGCCCACGTCATCATGTGGGCCCCACTAACCCGGATTGATCGGACTCGACTCGAATCAGATGGAAAGACAACCCATCCCCATTCCACAGTCATGGCAGAAGAGCACGGATTAGTGGGGCCCACATGATGACGTGCCGAATAATGTGGTGACACGTGCCTCCGATGATCGGCCGGTGGGCCGGACGTACCAAAAACCATAACTTTGGGGGTAGTACGAGGACCAAAATCCATAAAATTTTGGTATAGGGCTGACATTTCAAAATCGAGGGCAGTATAGGGACTAAAAATCCGCTTATTCCCAACCTCCATACATGCTCCAATTTTGCAATCTTATATTTTCTTTAACGATTGTGGATTGCTTTGTGAAGATAATGATGCCAATATGAGTGAGGACAGTGATGATGATTCTACTGCGTATGAGACTAGTGAAGAGGAAGCTAAAAGCACTTTAGAAGGTAATTGTGTTTTTTGAACAGAAAAATGAGATACATTATACTATCATTTTATTCATTTTCTTCAATCTATCCCTTCAATACTTGTGAACTGATGTGTTTTTTCTTTTTTTCCTATGGCAGAGGAGTAGTGTATGCCTGAGCATGTTGCAAGTGTTCAATTTTCCTGGGCTGATCAAGTACTGGTGCTAGTAGGTTTTTATCAGATTGATGTCCATTTCATAATCATGTTTCAGTTTTTCTTGACTCTTTACCGGTAGGAAGTTTTTGTTGTACACTTGGATGTTTCTTGCCACACTAACTCTTTATCACTAGGAAGTTTTTGTTGGGATCTTTGCAATTTTAGTGTTATGTATTACATTCAACCTATTGTTCAAGTATAATGTTTGTTGGTGGATTGTTTTTGTTGCTAATTTCTAGGTGGATTGTTGGAATGAATATAGAATGAATGTGTTGTGTAAGGTATTTTGTTGTGGTATAGGCGGGAAAAGGCCTCTATACCGATTTCATTTTAGTACGATACCAACGGGTATTCATCCTTTACACATTGGCACCCTCACAAAATCTGTTGCTAACATGCAATTTCAACCTCACAGAAACATAAGTTGCGTTTGGAAGTAGTAACGGATTCAGTAGTCACGGAACCATTCCCCTTACAGTCAGTGAGGGCAACAACGATGGATAATAATCCCTCATAAATTTCCCTTGCAACTAGTTACAGAATCTACGTCGGAAACATTTGTGACTGAATATTTCCTTACAAGTAGCGAGGGAATTACTAAGGGACAGTTAGCCAGGGATACAAGCCGGCACAATTGCCCACGCCAATTCCCTCAATAATTTCGTCGCAAACCCGTCCGTCACAAAATTCGTCACAAACTGATTTGCAACGAGCCCTTTCGCCACGAATCCCGTCCGCCACAAAATCCGTCACAAATAGTTGAAAATCCGTCACAACATCCGTGAGTAATCTGCCGTATTCTAGTAGTTATTAAAAGTCATGACATTTACTGAATGAAATCAGCATCCTTGTACTGCTCGAGAATTTTCAATCATGGTGACTAGTAACATAAGAAGTTATAACTATTATGACTATCAAAAGGCCTGGAAGCAAGTCTGGTATAGACCAGTCTTTCACACCTAGTTTATATTCTTTGCTAAAAGTTGCAACCAGAGAATTTTTCTACAATGGTTCATGAATTGTTCCAACAGATTAAGGCAACTGAAGAAATCTTCCCCCCAAAAATCAAAGAAGGATATCGTTGTTTTCAAGATCACATTTGCTATAAAGGAGTTACCCCGGATCCTATGCTTCAATACATTTTGACTTTTGGAGTATCATGGATCCTCGGATGGAAAACTATAGTAGGTTGTGAAAGATGGCAAGCCTTATCTTATTAACAGACTTATTAAAATTAAATGGTGGCTGAAATATGAAGTTAGTAGAGCATGCAAGCAAGATGTTATTAATTGGATGAATTCTGATGAAAACCCAGAAGAAGATCAAGATCAGATCATGGCATCACCCTCAACATCTAACACCGGCCCTGAATTTTTGGTGTTTAAGTCACGGGCAATGTCGGCACTTGCTGCAGCAAAAGATGCTAAGGAATATCATAAACGATTAAAAGAACTTGAAAGTCACTTGTCGGCTGAGGATGAGGTGGAGGACCCTTTTTATCAAAATGAGGACCCAGACTATAGTCCAGCCTTGGATTCTCTGCATTAAAAGAAAAAATGTATGGTGCATGTAATGATGTAATAACTAGTAAGTGACGCAGACAATGATATAATGAATAGCAAGTGACGTAGAAAATGACGCAATGAATAGTAAAAGCACATGTATTAGTTGTATTAGTTTGTTCTTTATATTATTATAAAAAAAATTTGAATTTTATAATTTTTCCTGTGTTTATTTTTTCTATTATTTTAGGAAAAAAAGAAGAAGAAAGAGATTGGAAAATAAGAAAATAAATTAAATTTTAACTAATATAAAGGAGTCTAGTTGTTACATAAAATGTTGTAGTTAAGTTTATAATTGTATATTTCTTTTTACAGAAGGTGAAGGGTTCTCGTCATAAAGTTTTTGGAAAAAATTATCATTTTTTTTGTTGGACACCAAACATAATTTTAAAAAATGTAGCATAAAATATAAATTTATAAAATTTTGATACCTAAATAAATTAAATAATTCAAAAACATTATTATATAAAATTATTAAATATAAAATTAAAATGACTAATTTTAATTGAGCCACCTCAACCTTGAGTTTGGTACCCAAAATAATAGGCTAGGTACCTAATATGAATGTTAACTAATGCCAAGGGCCCAATGCAGGAAATGTAAGAGCTAAAACTAAAAGAAATGATTTTTGTTATGTGTATTCAACTTGCTTTCTTCATACATTAGGGCCCCTTTATAGCCCCTTTATAATGGACTCTATACATAACTCTATCCATTTAGTTTCATTCATGTTACAATACTTTAATTTGTCTTATAATCTCTTGTTATATTCCTTCCCATGATGTGACTTGACCTGTGTCCAGTTGTTGTGGTGTTTGTTTAATAATGTTTTTTACTTGAACTATTTAACTCTTCCTTCTGGATTTCTTTGGTTGGGCTGCTGCTTATTGCCTAGCTCAATACCAATAATATATCAGTATCATAGAATTCTCCTATAACGAGTATCTAAATACTCAAACATAAATATATAAATAAATATTCAAACATAAATTTATAAATAGACACTTAAGAAAATAATGTCTAACTATATTGAAAGCCCAATATAATTTTTGAGCTCATTCTACAAGGGACCTAGTGAATTGTAACAACTAAGCCAATATCTAGAGCTTACCTAAGTATTAAAAATATTCCTATTTTGCATAATGTGATTTATTGCTCTGTCTTTTCACCAAAAGAAAATATTCCTATTTGGTATTTAATAATTCTTATTTTGACAAAACTAATTTGAATTTAATAAATAACAACATCATGCTTATTTTTAATAGAATGATGCCATATAATTATAATTAATATATTCCTTGACTGCAATAGCATCTATTATGGTAGCCCAAATTTACATAACTCCTCGTTCTAATAATGGCTTAATTTCTCTTTTTCTTGTGGAAAATATTTTTTTAGCACGCAAATTTCTAATAAATATCAATATTATTTCAAAGTGTAGTCAATGCTTGCTTTTCTCTAGTATTTCACTATTTATAATGAAAAGAACTTTGACGGATGTAAATTTTATAAATCATACAAACAAAATTACATGATCATATCTTAGAATGATTGGTGGGTGAATGTTGGAGGGAAGGTTATACAAGTACAAGATGCATCTAATAAAAATCAAGTACCAACCAACAAAGCATTTTTTTTTCTTTCATACTAAACATTCATTAAAACATAATTTATAACATAACAATTCATAAAAATTAACAATAATTCTATGTACCAAAAAAATTTTAATAATACCTCCGCAGTGGTAAATTAACTAAAATTAAATGGGATTTGACACAAAATTGTTACACATGCATATGATACGATATATACATACTGTTACGGAAAAGAGCAAAACTCCCTCGAGAAGTCTTGTAACTTTAGGTCGTTTCCTATTTAAATCCTTTAACTCTAAAAACATTTGATTGAGTCCTATTTCATCAATTAAACAAAGCTTCTCCTTCAAGAGAGTACGGGCTGCCGCCGCCGGCTCCTCCGGTTGGTTGGTAAGCCCATTTTTCTTCTTGTAAGTGTTATTTAGCCTTTATTATATATATATATATATATCTAGTAGATCTGCAATAGATCTAGTGTTTAGTACATGGATTTGAAATCCATTGTTTTGTTGTTGGAGACTCTCAACATCTCCTCCTTGGCCTGTTCTCCTGGCTTCTATGGATCTGAAACTTTCAACCTCGAGGCTTCTAGATCTACGGATACAAAGGCAAGAGATGGCGAGTTGTTCTTCCTTTTTCCCAGTGGCCTTGAATTCGGTCTGTTGCAGGTGACGGTTTGGTGTTATAGCGTGAAGTATGGAGCAGTTTGTGAAGTGTTTACTCTCAAGGGCGGATATTGGCTTTCTTCCGTTTCTCCGGTGATGGCTATTGCTTGGCTTGCTCGCGTCTCAGAGTTAAAGCCGATAGCTGCCGACCACTGTATGCGAACTTGGTTGCTGTTTGGGGCTAGTCCTGCTTTATGCGGACATCACGTCCTCCCTTTCATGGGCAGCTGCAAGTTCTTTGGTTTGTGTTCTAACATTTGCCTATGTCCGGATCTAAGTGTAATCATTTTGTATTTATGGTTCATGCTTTGTATGTGGATTTATTCCACTATATTTGTAGTTTTTAATTACGTTCTTTCCCTAATTTCTAGCAATCTATTTATTGTAATATGTATGTTGTACTCGGTTTGAATTAATATATATTTACCCTTTCGACAAAAAAAAAAGTTACACGAAATAAAACCTTAGTCAAGTTTGAATTTTAAGCTTAGAATGTTTAATCCTTCGAGTGCTCCTAAATATTTGCTATGACCCTCTATCACAATTTAAATTAATTAGATTATTAAATCTTAAAAATTTAAATAATAAATTCTAAATACTAAACTCTCCAATCCTAAAATGCTAAACCTCAGGTCCCAAAATCTCCAACATTAAATCCAAAATCCAGAACTTTAAAACTCCAAAACCTAATCCCTAAACAGTAACCCCAAAGATCCTATACATTAATCTTAAACCTCAAATCCTGGAATCTTAACATTGAATATAATATGATATATTACCATATGCATTCACAACCTACATTCCACGGCAAGTCGTATACATATGCATAATGCATCTCATCTCTCCACAAAAAGATAATGCATCTCATTTTACTTCGCCATGACATGTTGTCCCAAAGCAAATACATCAAGTGAAATTAAATATACTGTCCCAAGCAGCTAAATCAACTGAAAAACTAATACCTCTTGGTTACCGGTCATAGCAAAACAATCTTAAGCATATGATATGATATTGCAACTAGCTAGCTAGTACAACTTACAAAGTTTCTGCCGCACATACCGTCGGAGCACTATATATGCTGCAGCTGTAGAAGAAGTGAAACTAGCATATCTCATCGTCATGGAGCAATATAAAGACAGAAGGATGATCACAGTTTTCCAATGACCATTGAAAGCAAAAGAGCACCGAGTTCGTATTGCAGACACTAGAAGCACAGTAAGTGCCATTTCAATTAGGGGAAGTGGGAGAGGACAGCACAAAAGTCTACATCACTTACAAGCAACAATGTTGTGTCTGATTCTCTAAAGCTAACAACAAGTGCATTAAGAACAGAAGCAAATCATTAGCCCTGGTGGTTGCTACTTATTTAAAAAGAATATTAATAACACTCCTAACAACCGGTCCTCTCTTGTTTCCAAGAACCTCTCTCACACTCTTCTCATCCGGCACGAATCCATTCTCCTTCATCTTCACCAAGAACTCTCTACCCTCCTCCACTTTCTCCTCCCTAACAAACGCCTCGAACACTGCCGTATAAGTGCCGGCATTGGGTCTCATCCCTTTCCCAATCATTTCCATCACGTACTTCTTGGCCTCCCCCAGCAGCTTGCCATCAGCAGCAAGACCCTTTATAAGCACGGAGTAAGTATAGGCATTGGGGGCCACCCCGGAGGCCAGCATCCGGAGGAACACCTTCAAGGCCTCCTTGGAGTGGCCGGCGGTGGCGTAGGCCTCGACGACGGCGGTGTGGGCGACGACGTCGGGCATGTGGCCTTTGTCCTTGATTTGCCTGAAGAGTTCCAGCGCCTCGTGGGTGAGGCCGTCTTTGGACAATGCGTCGAACATCTTGACTGCGTTATTGACCAGGCCCCCCTCCGCCCTCATGTCGTGGAAGATTCTCTGCAGGTCTTTGGGATCTTGGGGTTCCTCGACGACGGGGGTTTTGTTGAAGGGGTTGTAAGGTGGAGGGAGCTTGGTCTTGGCGAGTTGTTTCTTGGGGCTTGGGTTGTTTTCGTCGTCGTTGTCGTCGGAGGGTTCGGAATCGGAATCGGAGTCGGAGAGGGAGAAGTTTACTTTGGTGTTGATTTTTGGGGGGTTTTTGGTTATGGGTTTGGTGGAAAATGGTCTCTGGACTGGATGCAGCTGCAAGTATTCGGTTCTGTTACTGTTAGGAGAAGCCAGAGAAGAACCATAGGGTGCAAAAGTTGGCAACTGTAGGGGCGATGATTGGGTGGAAGCAGAGTAGAGAAGGCGATTAAAAGATAAAAGTAGATTTCGCTTCAGGAAGAAACAAGTCTGATTCTTGGGTGAAGAAATCAAGGAACGAAACATGGCGATACAAAATCCAGCGCACGATGAGACCACTCCCTCTGGCTAATGGCTGCTGGTGATCGGGAATGTAAAAACTTTCCTCGAGCAGTCTTTGTGGGTGAGAGTGCAATAGCTTTGCTAATTTAATAGGAGGCCTAACCTATTATTTAAAGACACAAAGTTCCCATCAAGAAATTATTATTTGGACAAAATAAAATCAACAAACTCTTTCTACCATTAAAGGCGGAAATGCATGAGATACGAGACTACAAGGAACGAAGGATGTAGCTGTGGTGGGAACTAAAATCTAAAACCTGCAGACATAGGAGTAAGCTGGGCAGGCTGTTTTGAATTGCGGGCATTGCAATGGAAAAGTTTTTATTTTGTATGGGAGCAGCCACGGCCGATTTAATATCAGCTTCAAACTCGACTGCTAATTGCAAAATTGACATACAGAACTCAAGCTAAAATCAGAATGACAAAGTGAGGAAGGAAGCAATTGCCAATCTCTGAGTCGAGCCTCTTAAATTCTTTCCAATATTCAAAGAAGTTACATAATCATGAACTATACCAGCAAGTCATCATATTATTATTAGTAAAAGAGTTGAAACAAAAAGCAAAAAAAAAAAAAAAAACGAAGGGAGGAGGAGAACCCCCCTAAAATCTAAGCTATCTGGCTACCAGCATCGGATGCAAGAGCTTTAGAAAATGTTCAGTTAGAAAATGTTCAATCTGATCAGTAACCAGCGAGCTGTGCGTCCTCTAAAATTGATTAGAAGGATTAGCATCACAATATGATTAAGATTGGAACTGCAAACATAAACAGGAAGATATATTTGTTATAAACAAAATCTGATACGGCATAACAATATTTGAGCAGAGAAATATAATTCATTGATCAGCAGTGGTCTTCAAAGTCAAAAGTCTCAGAAAAAAAAAAAAAAAACAACAAATGTTAATCAAGAAGCATTTCTTTCCAACTTTTTTTTTTTTTTAAAAAAAAACAAAATCCTCCTACTATGCAATTCACAATCAAGCCTAAATAATCACTTTTTGTCGGCATCAAGCTCGTCCACTAAACATTCACTATTTTTTGCCACACTTCCTGCTGCTATCCTGCGTAGACTCCAAACAATCTGCCAAACCCAGAGCAGCATTCCTCTTCTTCTTCCTCCTCAGCTTCTCGCACTAGTAAGCCCTCTCCAGCTGCTCCACCCTCTGCGACAGGGAGCTCAACAACCTTGTCTGCATCGCATTCCTCTCAAACAGCTCGGCCATCAGTCCCATCATCTTCTCGTTATCCACCAGCATCTTCTCCAGCAGCTCCCTGCTCTTTTTGCTTTCTTCTCTTACCCCATCCTCCCCAGTCCCCCTCTTGCGACCACCATCACCATCATCATTAGCTCCCTGGACTTCACCCACATTTTCTTCCTTATCCATCATACTGTCCCCATCATCATCCACATCGCCTGCCATCAAACCCCATGGATTCGCAGACGAATCCACCTGGCTCTCGCTCTGCACGCTTTCTTCACACTCACTCTCACCCTCAATTTCATCATCATCATCATCATCAACCCTTACAGCAGTACCTTTCTTCTCCTCAATTTCACTCGTAATATCAATTTCTTTCTTCTCCTTGATTTCATCACCTGCGGCCTCGACATTCACCTCTGTTTCCTGCACTAAACCCAAATCCTCCTCAGCCACTTTGTTTTCAGCCTCAGACCCAATCTCAACCTCAGTAGGATTAGGCACAGAAACAATTTCTTTTTCTTTCTTCTCCTCTCCAATTTCAACATTCTCCTCCCCCTCCTGATCTAAACCACCCTTACCCTCACCCTCACCCTCACTTGGATTAGGCACAAAAACAAAATCATCCTCCACATTCTCCTGCACAGACTCCACATTATCCTTCTCCATTTCTCCATCCCCATCATCAACCTTAGCATCCTCATTGGAATCGCAATCACAAGCTTCAACAACAGAATCATCATCATCACCACCCGCCGTCTCTAGGGTTTCCTCATTTTCACCGCCGGGCAAACTCTCGCGGGAAACTTCTGCTTTGTCGACGACAGGGCCAGAAGCGGCCAAGGCATCCACCATCTCCTGAAGCGCGATTGCCTTCTTAATGACCGCCCTCCTGCAATCCCTAACCCCAGAGTCCACACCGCGAACAGAATCCAGCTTGAAGAGCAAGCTCATCAACAACTCATTCACCTTCAACCGCTCCCTGGGATCCCTCCTGATCAACTCAACGGTATCTTCCGCAGAAACCTTCCTCTCCACGTCATCGACTTCCCTCCTGATCGCCGCAATCTTCCTCATGCTCTTCCTCACCAGAAACCCCCTCAATACCTTCTGGATCTTCACAGCCGAGTCGGCTTTGGATCCGGGTCCGGAACCGGGGCTCTCCGACCCGACGTAGTGGACGGGTATGGAGACGACCTTCTTCTGGACAGGGGTGACCGGGACGGGTCTCAGGTTTGGGGAAGGGGAGTGGCGGTAGTAACCAGGGCGGGACGACGGGTAGTTTCGTGGTATTCCATAGAATCGGCTATCCATATTGTCCTCGGGAATCAGATAATTAAAAAACGTAAAAAAGTTATTGCAGAGAAAGTGTTTGTGTTTATTCGGTAGAGAGAGCTTGTGTTTATTTGTATTGTGGAAGATTGCTGGGAGAGGAGGAGAGAGGCTTTATAGAGTAGAGTAGGGGGTTTTTGGGAGGAGTGGGGTGGGGGAGGTTTCGGGATGGGAATGGAGAGTTCCAGAAGGTTCCGGCGGGAGATATTTTACTACTAGTATGAGGGAGGGGGAGACTTTTTCTTTCTAGTTTCTAGTTTTAGTTTTAAGTTGGGGAGGAGATTTTTGGGAATGTGAATTGTGAGGAGAGGTTTCCTTCTGGATAACCGTGGAAGTTTCTGTTTGTCGGCGGAGGAGGCTTTTGAATTAAAAAAAAAAAAAAAGTTAAAAAATTAAAATGTTTTGATACGGCGGCACTTGATTGATTCGACGGACAGGGTGCCGTCGACACCACTCCTCTCCTCTCCACCACTGTAATACATTACTGTCCATCACCAAAACACTTGATTGATCAAACAGTTTTTCTTTTTTTTTTTTTCATTACTACAAGATATAGGATATAACGTGGGAAATGATTAATATACAGCACAATTAGTAGGCTAGTACTAAGTTATTGGATCCTAAATTGATCGATTCAACATTATATAAAATAAACCATTCTAGATGTTCAGTCAGACTTTTTTTTTTTTTGGTTTGAGATGTTCAGTCAGACTTTATTATGAGATGAGATTTGTTTCCAAAATTTATATTGATTTTCTATCTCCTCACTTTCTTCTCTTAAGGTCATTATATAAGGGTTTAATTATTTTATTAATTACTTTCATATTATATATATATATACAATATTTTTTTTAAATTATCTTATACAATTATTTAATTTCTTATTCATTTGTAAGAGAAATGTTTAATTTATACCTTCATCTTTTTTTTTATATATAAGGAGCCTATTAATGCATTTTCTTTATTTTTTTATTAGACATCATTCCTTTTCAAAACATATATGTGAACCTTTTTAATCATTTTCTATTCATCTCCATGATGTGATATTATCCTTTTTTAAATTCATATTTACAGAAAATACTATTTTTTAAAAAATTTTCGCCGGAGCTAACCTTTGATTTTTATGTTGATGCGTGTGTAGGGGAATAAAAATAGGAATATGAATAGTTTTGTTTCAAGGTTGAGATTAGAATGGAATAGGAATGGTTTTAATTATTTACGATTTATTAGTTATTAATACTAATGATGGGTAGGATACCGTAAACAAACTATCTTCAACGAAATTTATAAGAATAAATCTTGGGGGCTAAGATTAAACAAATCAGGGAAATTCTATAAAAAACATGAAAAAGTGGGCTTGAACCCATGTGCTGATTATGGAACATAGTATCACTTCCCACCAAGCCACATAACATTTTATGTAATACTGTCACTATACCCCATACATATTCGGCTTTTAAGGGGGGCTGGGTCCCTCCTTGCCCCCTGGATCCGCCTCTGAGTGTGTGTTTTTATTATCGAGAAATGCTTTAATATTCCTTTTAGTCTTCTGACAACTACTTTGACTTTAGTGACGTAGGTTGCCTCACACATTAATTCCTTATTTAATAATTTATTTTCCTACAAAATCACCTCAAACTTAACCGTCCAAACCAAAAAAAAATGATTTATGGCCCAATGTAGATACATGTGGCATGGTAAGATGTAATATGATTATTTTTTAAAATTAATTATTATTATTAATACAAATGACAGTTGCAAAATAATACAAATTAAAACGACATAAATTTCCCAATTTTTAAATTATTTATTAGTTTTTATAAATTTTATATAAGATTATAATTTTTTTTATTAAATTATTAGTATTGTATACTATATACGTTATAATTTTATCATCTTGCTGCATCATTATATTGTGTTTGCTTGCTTGATTATTTGTTTGCATATTTATTCGCTTGATTGTTAGTGTTGCATGTTAGGAGGTCCCGAGGACATGGTGGATCTAGAATGGCATACGACTCTAACTCGGGCAGAAGAGCTGAATTATAAGGAACATAACCACTAAAGCAAGCGATCATTTGTGTTATACTATTACCATATATAAAACATAATAGCTCGCCCCCTGCTTGCCCCCTGGATCCGCCCCTGTCCGAAGATGAAATGGGTATGTCTATTAAGATAGGCCCTAAACGAATTTCTGTATTCGATGCCAAAATCATTAAACTTTGTTGATCAAAATGCTTTCTAAGTGTAAGAAATGATGATTTTGCTGATGATTTCTATAAATGCATCTAATTTCTCAATGGTGCTAAGATGATTTCCAATGCTTTTTGTAAAATTCATTTGGGTATGAACATCTTTACAGATGCATCTTTTTGTCAAATCCACCCATCTTCCTACAAAATGAGTTTTGATTCATAAAGAACTATTTTTTTTTCAAATTGCATGTTTTCAAAAAAATATCACTAAAGCTTTATTCTCCAAACACTAAATGAATTTAGTAAAGACCATGCTTCCTTAAGTAATGTGAAAGAACTAAAATGAATATTTTGATGCCAATCACCCTCCTTTGTTATCGATGTTCTATGTCGGAAAGTAGCCTTTGGAAAGCAGAATATCACTAGTCAAGTATTTGTTTAAGTTTAGACGTATAACATGGTTTCTTAATTAATGCATTGCATGTTCTAAAATTACTCATTTACATACTTTGAAAATTTTATATATGAGTTTTATGCACAAATTTTCATCTTTTCACAGAAATAGCATAAGTTTGCATTGAAAATCTTTTTTCAATACCCAAATATGTTTTCTTAAATGCATTTGTAAGGAATGATGATACTATTTGAGAAAATGTGATTGCTTGTACTTAGTAAAGTATTTTGATAAATTAATTCCATTGTCATTGCATGGGACACAGAAGTTCGTTCAAGTGAAGATTGGGCCAATTCTAGAATAAGACCTAGATTAGCCTCGGGAATCCCCATTTAGATGAACTACAAGAGCATTGAACCCACTGACAGAGGGTACGTAGGACGTCTCAAGCGGACGAGACGCAAGCTCAAATGCTTTACTTTTTCGCACTGTATTTCATATCACATGCACACTTTTCACACGCGCACTACTTTCTTTATAACATGAAGTACTTACATCAATCCGGCTATGAAATGTACACATTGATCTTGGCATCCAATATTGTCGGCGTCGTCCCAGGAAAAACGGTGGCTAGCAGTGAACGAATTTCCAGACTCTCCTCTTGGTTTCGAGATCTATATTTTATCTGGAGTCATTTGTAGGGTTCTCTCAAGTTTTCCTAATAAGCTTGGGTGGCGACTCCTTGTCTTTAGACAATTAAGAGAACACCAAGAACAGTGGTGCGTCATACATTCTTATGAATTTGTCTAGATTTGTGATGATTACTTTCCGAGGAAGGATTTGACATTGTGAGCTAAGAAAAGAAAGTTAAGCGAGAGCGAGCCTCCCATGTCCCAAAAAAAAGAAGCACTCACAAGTCAAGCCTTTTTTCAAGAAAGGAGAAAACTGAATAAACTTGGTCCAAGTGCAAATACTATGTAGGCATATTCTGTCGAGGTCATTGGGTTTTAAGTGGGACCGTTGTGACTCCTCCAGTTATATCTAGGTTTATGTTTGGAATAATGGATCTTTGGGAAGCGGTTAATTCGTCTATCCTGAGAATCATCGAATCAGTTCTATCTACTCGAATCAAGCAAGTTCAAAATGCATTTGGGAAGAATAATCACAAATTGTAGGACATCGCATTTAAGCCACGACCACGGGGCAATATCCCTGCCAACCGAGCCGAGGCGTTGTGCTCACACTATATAATGCCATTTACAAAGTGGTGAGGAAGATAATCATGAACAAATTGAAGCCTCTATTGAATGATTTGATTGCACCCAACAAAAATAGCATCGTCTGGGGGCTGCTCATTTCTGATGATATCATAATAGCTTAGGAAGCCGTTGAGAAGGAAGAAGAGAGAATTTGGATGGATGGCAATATTAAAGATCAACCCAAGAGAAGGCCTATTAAGTTCCATTGGTCTTTCATCCAAGTCACTTTGTTAGCAGCAGGTTTCAGCTCTGACTTGGTTGAACTCATTATGAAATGTATCTCTACATCTGCTTACAGGTGTGTTGGACTTAAGAAGCCCATTCACTCACTCCCTATATCAGTGGAGAATTCTATATTAACAAGACTGTTTTGTGCTTAATATAAGACGAAATTGATCTTCCACCACTACCGGTCTACGACATATTTGGCAGTGTTATTGCCTGAGATGTCTGGCGTATTCCTATCTTTATCATTTGTAGGGGGCACAACAATTTTGAGGCTACCGAATATCTTGTGCTCTTTTACACCCAATTAATAATAAAATAACATTTTCTGGTAATTTGGGACCTGAATTCCTTTCTCAGGAGGATTTGCTGAAAGTTACGCGCAACATCCCATTTCTTGTGCGTTTTTTCCCCTGCGGGGTTGGTGGAAATTTAACCATACTTTTTAATACAAAACTTGAGCCATGTCAGCCATGATAGACCCTATTTAATTGCAACATGCAAATAGCGTCACGCATATTCCTTCGCATAGTTAATTCAGCTGGGACTAACCGGAAGCTGGGATAACAACTCCGCGCGTCCTATCTCTTTTTCCGAAATCTCATTTGAGTCCTAGAAAAGAAAAACAACTCATTCGAGTCCTACAACGTCTAAAAAGAACACGAAATGAGTTCCCGTCTATGTTTCTGTCAAATTTTTTGTTATTTTTAAAAACTTTTAGTTCCTATAAATATACATAATATTATTTTAGTCCCCATAATTTTCTAAAATTTCACTTTAATCCTTTATAAAATAATAAAAAATAAATAAGAGCGACTCGAACCATTAAATGTACATTATTACATATATTAGACTTTAGGGTTTCAAATTTAGGATAAAAAAAGAAGTAGTAAGCCTGAAACGCCCCGACCCGTATTTACCGTACACAGTAAACACGTGCCGGAACTGTGACAACCCGACCAATCAAACCCAGCTTACATTGTATAAAACATAAACCCTGGCTCAACAGCCCAAAAATATAAACATCAATATGGCCCTACGGCCCAACATCAGTAACATCATAACTGGCCCAACGGCCCAACAACAATAATAAT
>JAKUCV010000379.1:17784-37780 GCA_028386065.3 Turnera subulata | reverse complement strand
TTCAATTCCTTGTGATTCTAATCCCTTTGTTGCCTATTCCTTAATTGAGTCTAGGAGGTAAAGAATAGAATTGCTAAAACCCTTTGTTGTGTTTGTACTTCTTTGTTGTCTAATCCGGTGCAGAGATTAGAAGGTGAAGGAGACTTACTCGGCGAGTTTGATTGAGATTGACGATCGGGACGAACAGATAGTTACGGAGGTGGAACTAGTGGATTCTAGGGCTGTTGCCGTATCAACCCCTCACCACATGACTTCACTTTCAGTTTGGGGTTACTTTTGTGTCCATACGTCTTAGACTAGCACTTTTGTTTTTATGATTTCACTAGTTTTTTTTAATTAGTCTCTTTGTTTAGGCATTGCACCCCACTTTTGTTTAGTTCTTGCAGTGAGGACACTGCAAATTTTCAGTTTGGGGTATCTTTAGGGTGCAATTTTGCCTTTGTGTACTTTCTGGTGTATTTTCGGATGTTTAAATTAATGCAAGTTCAGTTCTCATTTTTCATTATGTTTCTCCCAATGTGAGCTTGTTCTTATATTTATGCATCCTCTCCTTTTCTATTTAACTCTGCTCTATACCTAATCACATGACTTGTCTTATTTCTCCTAAAAAACAGAACAGGTATAATCGAGCAACTGGCATCCCATGAATTCTGTTAGATGAGAATGGTCCGTCTAAAATTTCTCTAACTAAACAGGCTCAGCCTGTTTACCTTAGAACAGGCGCTCACTTCTGTCAAGGCGAAATTTAAGGCAAAATCTTCAAGCAAGGAAAGGATCTAGGCCATCCTTGCCATACCCACAAACCACACACATCTACACCTCACTCATCAGACCTTTGCAACCCTGTTTGAGCCAATGGAGACGGCCCCCAAGTCATTCATTTACCCTGCACAAACCACCCTAACCATTTGCAGTCTTAGTAGGGGCCGTCAGTGTCTAAAGGGCACAAATTCCTTTAAACAGCCTCACCCTGTCGATGAGCCTGTGAGCGAGATTTGGTCAAACGAAGAATGAGAATGCCCATGCTCAGCTAGTACAAAAATCAGAATGCCACCAGACATATATGCTCCCCTCTCCCTTGAAAAAAGAAAAATTGAAAATGAAAATAGGAAGAAGAAAAAAAAAGAAAAGAAAAAACAGAATAAGAAAAGGGAAGAAGGACAATGGCAGCATTTTGTGAATCAAACTCCATCAAAAGATCAAAATCCAACCCATTCAATGGAGTTATTGGTTGCATTAAAACAGTGGCTGAAGTATGGGGATACAGTTGCTAAACAGCATGAGACCTCTGAAAATACGAAGTCAACAGTCTCTATACAGCCCCAGGCTGTTCATAAACAGAACAGAGAGAAATCGAGTTCACAGGCCATTGACCCTTGTTCAAACCATCTGTCTTCCTTCGACAGCCTTCACCCGACCCCAGTACAACACACTTAAAGCCCTAGTGATCCTGGCTTGAAGACTTATGTATATTAGTGGAGATAGAAGTGATGAGCCTGCGTGTGAGGTAATGTTTTCAATTTCCAAACGTTAGCAGGATTCTCTCAAAAGATAGAAGAAATGGGACCAGTTGCAAAATTATTCCTGTGATTATTATAACCAAAAACTACTGACAAAGATTTTGGTTAGAATTGATGCAGTTTTGAAGGAAAATCAGAGGATGCTTGAATTGAGACGCCAAAAGGAAGAAACCTAGTGAAAATCTGATGCATTGAATTTGCTATTACTTCTTTTCAAATCAAGCCTTCTTTTCTTCTCTTTTCTGTTTGCTTGAGGACAAGAAAGATCATCAGTTTGGGATATTTTGATGCATGTGAAATATGCATAGTCTTAGGCATAATTTTTGGCATAATTTGCCCTCGTTCTATCATGATTATATGTCTTCCCTTGCATTATTTCATCATATTCTCTTGAATTCACTCCTTACTGTATGATTAGAGATTCCAGGTGCATTTCGAAGAATTCTGGAGGATTTTATTGAAGAATCCGCAGAAACAGCCTCTGCAAAGCATGGGCTTATCTCGGAGCTTTCAGAGCCTGTTCTGCATTGAAGAATCAGTAGAAGGCCATGAATCCTCCTCCAATCAAATAAATTCCACCGGAATTCTCTGACCCTACCTTGGTCCACAAAGCATCTTCACCACTACATCAATCGCAGAAGAAAATGGAGTAAATTCCTAGGACGAATCGAAGAAGACTGCGAACACACCCGTCAAAGGCTCGGCCAGTGGAATCTGCAGAAAAACCAGAAATAGTATGAAACCTCCGCCACTTGTAGGATTCCACAACGTGCAGCAAATTCAACTCAGTAATCATTCTCTGAGCGTTGCAGAAAACTTTCAAAGAGAGAGAGTGGTTTTAATCATTTCACCAAGGAATTTAGCACTTAAAGAACTATTATTTCCTCCAAAAGTCTTCCAGATCTGCTTTTTCTCAAGATTAAGCCTATCAACACACTTCCCATGGCATCTTATCCTGACAAAACACATGGGCAAGCCGAAATTCAACTTGCCCAACCCCCATACCTACCAACAAGTGGGAGAAGAAGTGGAGAAGAGAAATCGTGCCTATAAATAGAAGGGAAGAAGAAGAATTGTGCATCGAATTACACCCTCGATCAAACACCCATAAACTTGCAGAAGTTCTGGAGCAAGGGCAGAACCCAGAAACACCAAGGGTTCAAGGAAAACACGATTCTGTCCATTTTCTAGGCAGAAATCGTGTTGCCCCCTGCCTACAATTTGCTCCAAACATTATACAGACCATTAACCCATCTGTTTTTGTAATTCAGAGCATGAACTAAACACTTCTCTTAGGCTGAAAGGATGTAGCATGTCTCTGTTCTTATTGTTATAAATTGCTCTTCTTATATTCTTAACCCGACTTCTTGTTTGATTGTTGCGAACCTGCTCCAAGCTTGAGTCTTGATCAAACCCATGCATGATTACAGGTAGCTAGGTGAAGGACCGAAAGGAGAAGCCATAGTTGCTGGAACAACAACAATCGACCCTTAGTTCTTAGCCTTTAATAGAAGTTAGGAATTAATTGAGGAACTAGCCTCAACACTAGAACTTAATCCCCTAGATTTGACCTGTGTGAAAGCATTTGGATTTGTGACGATCATGGGAGGCACCTGTGAGTGAAAGCAAATGGGTGCAGTATAGGTTGAGAGCGCCTACAAGAACTACTCCTTATAATTGATTTTGCTGTCGACAGGCTCAGCACAGGCTCCGCCTGTCGCAACATAGTCAAGAGATCATACACTTTTAATTTGATTCTTGATTGATTACTAGAAAGCCTATTTTAATTTAGTAGTACCCTGGTGAAGGACCGAAAGGAGAAGCCAGAAGTGCTAGACCTACAGTAGTCTCCCTTCACTCCTTAGACGTTCGAAAGAAGATAGGGAGAGACTGTGGGTACGCAGCACCAACACTGAACTTCACCCTTAAGTGGATGCCTACTCTAGTGACAGGGGGTAGATGGAAGCTTGAGGAACTATTAATAAGATCGAAAGTCGTTGATAGTACTCTAGGTTGGGAGCCCCTTCAAGATATCTTATTAAACACAAGCCGTCAACAGGCTCAGCCTGTTGTGAGGCTGTTGAGCAGTTTAAGACATGAGAACGAGACATGTGAACCCTGGATGCCTAAGATTCCTCTCAACTGATCTTCCTCTATCTTACACATCTCATTTCAATTACTTTTTACATTTAGTCAGCATTCACCAACTCACTTCTATTTGTTTACCTTCAAGCCTGATACATCGATTTAAGGAGTAAACAGACTCAACCCAGTCCCTGTGGATACGACTTTGATAAGTACTACAACTACCCTGTACACTTGCACATGATGTGTGCATATTTTATACACATTTGGGGGTTTAATTTGTGACATTTTAGTTATTTTTAATATTTATTTATTTATTTTATTTTTAATAAATCTTTTTCCTAGTATTTTTGGACCTTTTTGCAGGAAATAGGAAATTTTGGGATCTCTTTGGACTAAATTAGTAAAATTTGGACTTTCTTAGACTGGCTTCACAAGTTGGCAGCAGATCAAAACTTCCAAACAAATATTCAAGAGAGATTTGGGGTCTGTTTGGGAAGCTGTTCTCACAATAGTTTTCTTGTTTTTGTTGTTTTAAAAAATTCAAAAACTTGTTTGGTTGCGTCTTTTGACGCAGATTTCTGAAAAGAGATCTTAAAAAGTTGTTTTGAGAGGACTGAAAACTAGGGCTGTTCACGGGTCGGTTAGGGTCGGTTAATGGCTCACCCGACACCCGACCGACCAACATGGCAGGTTGAAAATTTTCACCCGATCGGGAAGTCGGTTAAGTCGGTTGGTGGTTGAGTCGGTTGGTCGGTTGGTCGGTTCGGATAGTTCAATTGATCGGTTAATTTAAAATTGGGCTAACAATAAAACAGGCCAGCCCACATTGCCTATTCTTTTTGTTTTCAATGGATCAGCCCGCACAATATTTTCCAACCTTTACTATAGGCTAAGAAATTGGCCCAATAATATATTTTTAGCCCAACATATTCAACAATACAAACACTCATTAACACAAAATGAATCGTGAAGCGTTATAAATAATACAAATACTCATAACACAAAATGAATCCCGTCCATAACACAAAATGAATCCTGAAGCGTTATGAACAATACAAACACTCATAACACAATACAAACATTCATTGAAAGACTAAACACAACCATTCTTCAAGTGCCCCCACATATTACTAGTCCCATCATTTTTAGAATGGCAGCCATATTCTCTACCACAATATTTGCATGCAGCCCTAGGACGGTCTGGATCTTTACCCTCTATTCTAACAAAATGATCCCAAATAGCAGAAGGTTCTCTATTAGAAAGATTTCGCTTGTTCTTACCAGTCATCTCTTTCTTTTCACCATCATTTGGGTTCTGATTTCCAGGGGTTGTAACGGGAGCATTGCAGTCCTGTGTTACTGCATTGAGTGGCAACTCATCCATCTTTTTATACTGCAAAAAATATATACACTATAAGTTTTTTGAAAAAGAGAATAAATAGAAAGGAAGAGAATAGTTACCCCAATATCAGAGAAACTTCATCATTATTTAAGTTTTTTGGCCTACAAAAATATTCCCGAAAAATTATTTTAGTTTTTTTTGGAATTAAAACTTCATCATTGTCGTAATAAATCTGGGGAGATTAATATCAAGATCTAAATATTAATTAGAGAAAATAAGAAATATATTTAGAAAAATGAATAAACAAGAGTCAGAGACAAACGAGCTAGAATACAACTTACGTTGGAGTTACTGTCGACTTTGATATCAGTGGTGATGTTATTGTTCTTCAGCTTAATGCTCACATCAGCCAACAACTGCTCGCCTTTCTTGAGTCCAGTAGAAGTGATTGCCTGAAAAGCATGATACCCTTACATGTCAGCCAACAAAGGTAAATAACTCATATCAGACTAACAAGCATGCATCGGGAGAAAGACATAGTAAACTAACCACACAATCGCCACTTTGGGGGTTGCTTTCAAATTAACTCTTACAAATAAACCAGAATTCAAGGACCTGTTAGTTTGATAACAATTACGATAACAAATTGCCAAACATGAAATTGAAAGCTAATACATTGTATTCAACAAGAAAATGACCAGTTGAAAATTATGTGGAGTACAGCAGGTGCTACCTGGTTGAAGTATAGAAAATAACAAACTTAATAGACTATTGAAAGCAGAGCCCAATACAAGTAAAGAAGAGAGGGCAAGAAGCCAAGAAGAGTAAGCCAAAAACACATCGTTTGTATTGTTATTCAATTTTTATGTACAATATCTGCACAAACAAAACAACACGAGCAGAGGAAGTATTCAAAGTGCTCACCTTCAGAACAAGTGAAGAGAATAGACGGGTTTTGTGGGAACAAGTGGATGCGAAGTGCTCACAGTCTTCGTAGTCGTCGGTAAATCCTGGAGTTGGACTTCAGAAGAAGAGACACGAGCGAGAATTTGGACTTCGCCGGAGATGTTGAAGTTTTCCGAAGAAACGATGGGTGTAAATCGATTGGTTTGAAGCGATGGGTGTAAATCGATTTCTCTAGCTGTTAGGGTTAGGGAATAGAGACGGGAGGGAGGGGTGGAGGAGGCAAGGCAGAGAACGAGATAAGATAGATATGTTGGGTATTGATTTTTTTTGTTTTATACTTAGGGTAAGTGGTCGGTTAATAAGCGTCGGGTGCTCAGTTAAGATGGTCGGTCGGTTAAGCAGTCGGTGGGCAAGCTAACCGTAGCCGACCCGACCGACTAATAATATGTCGGTTAAAATCATCGGTTAACCGTGGCTCGAGCGCAGTCGGCCGAAAAAACCATCGGGTCGGGTCGGTTTCGGTTCGGTTGGTCGGTTAGGCCGGTTATTGCACACCCTTACTGAAAACTGAGAATAATAAAAAGATGTTTTCATTGTTTTCGGCAAAAGGCGCGGAACAAGAATTCTCATTAATGGTATTATTGTAAATAAAAAGATAGATACAACAATACTGATAACTCCACCCATCATCAATCTCTTGCACCTTTCTCTTCTCCACACTACTGGCTCAACCCGCTCTTCTCCACACTTTTTCTTCTCTTCTTTCTTTTTCCCCCCGAATTCTCCATACTTTTTCATGCAGTCTCCCATCTTGTCACTTACAATAGTTGGTTTTTCATAAATTTTCTAATACATAAATTAAGAAAACATATAATTTTTGTACCTTTGAAGGATAACTTAAAATCTAAAATGGATTTAAACTTTTTTGATTACTATCCTACATTTTTATTCATTGATCTTGTCATTGAATTGATTGATAACTCAGCCTGTTGATGTTTTTGATCTTGTATGTTTAGCAACTATGGTGGTCTAAGAGTTTGTATTCGCTTAGCAATCTAGGTTTTGAAAAGTGCACACCAATTGTTTGATGATTTGCCTAAGAGAATTGGAGCCATATCTTTAGCTGCTTGTTGTTATAAAATAACCTGTGAATGTCATTTTACTAGTTACCTACCTACCCCTTATATGTCATTTTCTTATACCGTGGCTTTATAAGGCCATTAACTCTGTATATTGGGTAATGAAAATTGAATGAATAATGAGAGCAGAATTGACGAGCCTTTCTCCTTCCTGCTTACCATCTTCTTTTCTACCATCTTCTTTCTCCATTAACAAAATATTAATCCCTTACCATCTTCTTCTCTACCATCTTCTTTCTCCATTAACAAAATATTAATCCCTTAAATTTATAACACGTTATCAGCACGACCACGCTCAACCCAACTGAGCACCGGTATTGAGCCAGAAAATGAAGAAAAATGGTCCCAGGAAACCATGTGCTGCCACTGTTCACCCATAAGTTTCCCGGCCGCCTCATGTCACACCGCCGCCACCGGTAAGCTCCCCCGACGCCATGCGAGCACGACGCCATCCTCACCCGTCATTTCCACTGCTCCACGCGCCGGTAGGAGGACATGACCCGACAAGGAGCCATCGGGTCTTCCTCGACCCGTCTCTCTTCTACGCCCGACGGCCGCCGAGTCCTGCTGCTTCAAACGATGCCGCGCCGCCTCCATCTCCCTCAGGATGCGGTCGTCGTTCACGCCGTCCGCCTGCTGCTCCGGTGGCGAGCCGCCCGAATCCTCCCCGAGCTTGACCCGGTTACACAAGACGGGTCTGCCTCCCGCGACCCGCCACGGCTTACCGCCCACTTCGACGCCACGCCGACCTCGTCGCCTTGCTGCAGCCGCCTGTCGTTGCCGCCCCGTCCTGCGCCACCGCGACTTTCCCCCGATGTGTGCAGACCCGACTGGTGAGGAAAACGACCCAATTCATCAAGTCGGGTCGCGGGTTGCTGCACCTGGGCCTCTTTGGCCTGGGCTTTTGGTACTATTTATGCAGTCCATTAAAAAAAAGGAAGGGTGTTACCTGGGCTGGTGCTGGCTGGGCCGGACCATGGCCCACTGCATTGGTCCAGGCTTGTGCCTGGGCTTATGTAGGTGGGCTGAATATTTTAGCCCAGCCCGGAAAAAAAAAAAAATTCTGAAGATATACACCATAATTATTTTTTTAAAAAAAGATATATACATACCGAAATAGTAACCGGGTATTAGTAAAATATATATTATATATTATTGCTGAAAAATTTATTGAGTAAGCATATTGGGGTAATTAAAAAAAGCCCCTGCTTATTTATTTTAATTCAGCATTTATTTATTTAATTATGTTATTTGATTTGTGTCCCTCAAAATTTCCGGAAGAAATTTGATATGGGCATTAAATGCTGAAGAGCATTGACATGCATAATAGTCTTGAAGACCAAATGAAAGAGTTCAGAAGACTCGATAAAAGAAAAATGCAACAAAAGCCCAGAAGGTTATTGTATTTATTTTATTGTTTATATTAAGTTTGGGCTCATATTAGGCCCATTGTACTTAATTTCTCGTTTTAATTTCTTTACGATTTTATTGGGCTCGTATAAGGCCCATCGCATTTGCTTTGAGATAATTTAATTTTTATTGGGCTAATTTATGTAAAGCCCATTACTTTTAACTTTTCGGTTATATAATTATTTATTTAAATTATGTTATTCGAGACCCTTATAATTTCCAGAAGAAATTTATTATGGGTATTAAATGCCGACAAGAATTTACATAATAATAGTCTGGAAGACTAAATATCCTAGTCCAGCAGACTCAATAAAGGACAATACAACGAAGACTCGAAGTCTTACCGTTCAAAAGATCCTGAAGATCCTTCAAAAGAAAATTGAAAATAAAAACTATTACCACCAGAAGATGGAAATTATATGACCACCAGAAGGTGGATATTATACTTACTTACCCTGAAGGAGCAATTCATTTTATATTCAATTTATTTTGTGTTCAGTTTAAATTATTACGCATTGTGATTTATTTTTATTTACTTTTCAGTACTTTATAATTGTTTCTTAGAATAATGCCTGAAGCATTAGTCTCGAAGACAATGCAAAATTGACATCCACAGGGGGAGAATTATATGTGTGTGGATGTCAATATAACATATTATGACATCTCGAAATAAAAAAAATGATTAACACGCTCCAGAAGAGCATAAATTCGAATATGTTCCTGAAGAACGCATGTTTTAATATGATCTAGAAGATCGTATATTTACGCGAGTACAGACACCCCCAGTAATAAAATGAATTATTATGGATCCCAAATGAATTGACTCAACTTTATTCCCTGAAGCGAATAAGACAGTATAATTATTTGTGCCTGTGGGCGTAAATGAGATAATAAATGGAAAAGGCTCAAAGTAAACATGCATATTATTATTGCAAAAACAGATCCATAACTGGAGAACATTCAAAGAAGAATGGTTCTCATACATATGTTTAAACAAGTAATCTATCTGTTGGGTTCAACATTAACCCTGAAACTCTGAGCCTCACCATTAATGTTGACCCTAACACTGTCGTTCCAGGAGAACCACATACCACCCCTGTTGTTTTCTCCAGGTATCTCAAACCGATTCGTTGGAGGAAAACGAAGTGGAATCACACCATGATTCTCTCATGCTTGCCACAAAGTCTCAGTAATCAGTACCATGTTAGGCATGTACTGATTCTTCAGATCCCTTAAGGTACGCACAAAGTCTTGAGACCTTCTTGCTATACCCCTGCAATTCCACAATAAAAGTCGTACCTTAGGCCATCTAGGTGGTAACCCAGTCACACTTGGGACGCTCCGAGCCATCATGGAAATCTGATAATAACTGCTTTGATTTAAAATTTGACATGAAGGCTCTAGCTGAAATTCCTGCATCCTAGCAGATATGAAAAAACATTATAGAGTTAGCTAAGCCATAAAAATTTGTCCTGAGATTGCCTTGGTCCTCCAGGAAGAAAGTTTCTTCCATTGGAGTCACAAAGAACCTAGACGAGTATAGCTCATCTACAAAAACCAAGCGTGGGATTCTTGCTAGCTCATTAGGAAGTTCCTCTTGTTGTTCATTTACCATGCTATAGGCCAATCTATTTCTTCTGCCTAGTGAGGCACCCTCAACAAAGAAAACAGTAGCTGGGGAAGGCTTTTTTGTCTTGGTTGAGTTTTTCTTTTTCTTTGCTTTGATGATTTTTTCTATATCTATGAGTTTTCCTGTATCTTCCCATGTAATCCTTCCCCATTTTATAGCCTGAGCATAGATAGCTAGGTGTCCCCGAAAAGATCCAGAAGATTTTTCGGTGGATAATATTATTATTCAGAAAATTCCAAAGCTTTACAATCCTCGAGGACTTGCTTTTGGAAATGTCTGCCACTATATTAATTATTGTTCAATAATTCTGATCTTTTCCGACATGAGTGGCAGAAATAAGCTTAAAATTGGCACATATATAGCTAGCCTGAAGCTAACAGTTGAGTAATTGAAACTTAACATATCCAGCCAGAAGCTGGAATGCACTAGCCTGGAGCTAGCAATTTTAAGTGTTTAAATACACAGCTTGCGCAGCCTGCAGCTGGCACCAACTTGAAGTTGGTTCATGGATTTATTGTTTGGCATGACCGGATGGGCCATCCCGGTTCAATTATGATGCACAAAATTTGTTTTAATCATTGATTGAAAAACCAGAAGTTTTTATAATCAATTATAATCAATAAATTTTCATATGTTTGTTTGCTGCAAAATTTATTATACGACCTTCCTATGATGAGAATGGCCTAGCATCACCAGCAAGTTTAAGAATAATTCAGGGACATGAACGCGGACTGATCAATCCGCGGTGTTAACCATCTAGGTAATTTTTACGATGCATCGACTAGATGGTTTATTGTGTGACGCAAGTTGGCATAAGTGCGCACTTATTATGCCACTTGCGGGCACATGTCCCTACTTATGTTACTAGACTATATGTCTAGATAATGCTGGGATATTTCATCAATAAGAGACTGTATATCATTGGAAATAAACCCAAACAAATCTGGGGGAACATTGACAATTGATTGCACGACTGTTTGATGAAATATTATTGCTTGAGAAATTGATATTTTATATGCAGCAACACTGTGCATCAAGCCAATATGATGTTATAAGAACACCCCCCCCCCCCCCCCATTTAATTGATTAATGGTCACATACATAGTATCTCCCATCTTAGGACCATGAGTTATATAATGCTCCACCACAGGGTTGTGAAATTGGTCCCTTAAAGAAGATTGGGAATCTACGCTGAGTATGTATCTCCATATATTATAAAGATAATTGAAACCTATGACAGGGTATTGGAGATTCATTTAGAGCTTATTAGTTGATGTTTTACCTAACATCAGGGGGAGAGAAAATAAGCAGCTGGATCAAGAAATTATTGTAATGACTTGTCAATATTTAATTTTTGATCCTCGAATATTAGTATGAACCTGAAGTTCTAAGAAATGATTCATTTGCAAAAGATTAGTAAGTCATTTGCCAGACATATTTATTTGAAATATGTGACTATATACCAGCTACAAATGCTCCTGTTTTGATGTTCCTGAAGAACAATATAAGTATGCAAATGAATCCATATGGATTATACTCGGTTCCAAAAGAAAAGAAATTCTCGATAGAAAAAAAGGAGCAAAAGTGATAAGATGGCCCTAGTGAGAAAATAAACCTCCAGTAGAGGTTTGAATTAAAAGTCCTCCAGAAGAGGTTTTCTGACACAAGTTGATAAAATTCCAGAAGTAACTCAGGTACCTGAAATAAATATGGT
Organism: Turnera subulata; assembly: GCA_028386065.3. NCBI lineage: Eukaryota > Viridiplantae > Streptophyta > Magnoliopsida > Malpighiales > Passifloraceae > Turnera > Turnera subulata. Next base: position 26,031 of record JAKUCV010000379.1, on the reverse strand, counting down.
GAGATCTCAATTACAGTGTCAGAAATAAGATGGAAACGATGTAAAAATAACCGTCGACGGAATATTTGTCTTATTTAATATATAGCGCTAAATAAAATGAGGATCATGAACCTACATTAATGAATGTAGGCATAAAATGATTGGCTAAAATAGAAATATAATTAAGGCTGTGTTAGACCCGCTTGTGAAGCGAGATATTTTCCGGACCTGTAGTCCGTACACTAGAAGGTGTAAAATTCAATTGGTCATAAAAGGGTATTTGTGCGGAAAGAAATAAATAATGAGATATAAAGCACGGTTCGTGGCACAAAGTTTTTACCCAAACGACCAGATATTCATTATGAGGAGCTATGCTCCCCTGTGGTGGAAGCAATTATTTGGTAAGTCTGGCAGTATATGAAATGTATTAGAAATGCATCAGATGAATGCTTCTACAGCCTGCTATGGATCCATAAATTGTGAAATATACATGAAGATCCCTGAAGGATCCAAAATGCCTGAAGCAAATAATTCCCGGGAAATTACAAAATAGAACTGAATTGATATTTTCAGTCATTTTTTTTTAATATGGATAAATCCATTTATGATTGGCACTCCAGAAGAGGCTTCCAAATACCGTGCTATTAATTGGTCCTGGAGTACCTTATTATAAAACCTGAAGCTTTTGACTTAAGCCTATTGGCAAGATGTGAATTCGCTCTTATCTTCGGGATATAAAAGATGGGGTGGTATGTTAATCATGTAAACCCGAAGAAAGAAGAGTTGTTTCTTACAGATGCCGATCCCCTTCTTGATCCACAAAAGGCACAACCAGACATCTGCTACAACTTTACACATGAAATTGTTGTATCATCGGGACCACAAAAGCAAGATGACGAGAAAGATGCACCAACAACAAATTGTGAAGATAATGCTGCCTTCATTGTCCAATTTGAAGTAATGATGTATCAAAAGTGATCGGACAAAGCACATGTCACCAGAAGTTGACAAGGATGATTGGCATTCAACGACATCAAGAAATCAAGAGAGGCCAAAATGAGGGGAAGTAGAATACGTATTGCACTCTTTTTTCCTTCACCAAGTTTTTATCCCACTGGGTTTTTCTTGGTAAGGTTTTTAACGAGGCAGTTCTTCTAAAGCGTATTCTACCCAAAGTGCAATGACATTCAAGGGGGAGTGTTATAAAGTAACCTGTGAATGTCATTTTACTAGTTACCTACCTACCCCTTATATGTCATTTTCTTATACCGTGGCTTTATAAGGCCATTAACTCTGTATATTGGGTAATGAAAATTGAATGAATAATGAGAGCAGAATTGACGAGCCTTTCTCCTTCCTGCTTACCATCTTCTTTTCTACCATCTTCTTTCTCCATTAACAAAATATTAATCCCTTAAATTTATAACAGTTGTTCAATTGTATTTTTTTACCCCTTGCATTTCTGTTCAAATACTACCTGTGTTGATTGAATCTAGAACAAAGATTTGATTTTAAATGCACACTTGCCGGTTTGTATAAGTTTCTCTATGGCAATGGAAATGGAAATGACGAGCTGCTAAACTGTAATGTTCCCTTATTATAAAAATATATGTTGCCTATAAAACTTCATGTTTTTTTCTTTAAATAATATCTGATTTTTATTTAAGAGAAACATTTAACGCATAAAAATTATTAGGTATTGAAATTGCATAACCCTTCGTCTCCATTATATAATACCAAATAAAATATTACTCAAAAGTATTTTGAATATTCAATCTAATTTATTATTATAAGTATTTAATAAATTATATTTTAAATTAAATTATTAATAAATTATATCATATGATTTTGTTGTAATACTCAAATATAATCTATATATTTTATTTAATAATTTTTTAGTCTAATAATTTTTTAATTTCAAAAATAGTTTTCAAATTTATTTAAACCAAATAAGTTTTGTATTTTTAATTTTTTAAAACAGTTTTAAAGTATAAAATATCCAAACGGATTTCCAGTGTTTCAAACACTCTCAAAACAGTTCTCGGTTCTTAATCTTCAAAACAGTTCTTAAGAACTAAAAATACAAAACAGTTCCCAAACGCACCCTTTAAAGGCAAGAACTAAAAACACGCGACTCCTTATAGCTGATGTAGTCGCAGCCCTCACTAATCTTGCTTCCCAAAAGTATGACCCCGAAACCCAGCCAATCCAACTCTAATCTCTAAAACATATAGCACACCCTTAATCTCTGGCACACCATAGGCGTTAGTTGGCTTCTATTCATGCATTGCTCCATTATTACAAATGTTTTAGAAGCTGAAATCTTTTAGGGGTTGCCCACTTTGTCCGATTACCCCCAACGAAACTGCAGCCTCCTCATGCAACTAAACCATCTGCCACCTGCACATAGTGGACAAGATCAATTAGAAATAAATCAAAGNTAACCTGTGAATGTCATTTTACTAGTTACCTACCTACCCCTTATATGTCATTTTCTTATACCGTGGCTTTATAAGGCCATTAACTCTGTATATTGGGTAATGAAAATTGAATGAATAATGAGAGCAGAATTGACGAGCCTTTCTCCTTCCTGCTTACCATCTTCTTTTCTACCATCTTCTTTCTCCATTAACAAAATATTAATCCCTTAAATTTATAACAGTTGTTCAATTGTATTTTTTTACCCCTTGCATTTCTGTTCAAATACTACCTGTGTTGATTGAATCTAGAACAAAGATTTGATTTTAAATGCACACTTGCCGGTTTGTATAAGTTTCTCTATGGCAATGGAAATGGAAATGACGAGCTGCTAAACTGTAATGTTCCCTTATTATAAAAATATATGTTGCCTATAAAACTTCATGTTTTTTTCTTTAAATAATATCTGATTTTTATTTAAGAGAAACATTTAACGCATAAAAATTATTAGGTATTGAAATTGCATAACCCTTCGTCTCCATTATATAATACCAAATAAAATATTACTCAAAAGTATTTTGAATATTCAATCTAATTTATTATTATAAGTATTTAATAAATTATATTTTAAATTAAATTATTAATAAATTATATCATATGATTTTGTTGTAATACTCAAATATAATCTATATATTTTATTTAATAATTTTTTAGTCTAATAATTTTTTAATTTCAAAAATAGTTTTCAAATTTATTTAAACCAAATAAGTTTTGTATTTTTAATTTTTTAAAACAGTTTTAAAGTATAAAATATCCAAACGGATTTTCAGTGTTTCAAACACTCTCAAAACAGTTCTCGGTTCTTAATCTTCAAAACAGTTCTTAAGAACTAAAAATACAAAACAGTTCCCAAACGCACCCTTTAAAGGCAAGAACTAAAAACACGCGACTCCTTATAGCTGATGTAGTCGCAGCCCTCACTAATCTTGCTTCCCAAAAGTATGACCCCGAAACCCAGCCAATCCAACTCTAATCTCTAAAACATATAGCACACCCTTAATCTCTGGCACACCATAGGCGTTAGTTGGCTTCTATTCATGCATTGCTCCATTATTACAAATGTTTTAGAAGCTGAAATCTTTTAGGGGTTGCCCACTTTGTCCGATTACCCCCAACGAAACTGCAGCCTCCTCATGCAACTAAACCATCTGCCACCTGCACATAGTGGACAAGATCAATTAGAAATAAATCAAAGCCAAAGGGACAATAACCAGTTGCCAAATTACCAGATAACCAAAAAAAAAAAAAACAAAGACAAATTCAATATGCATCATCAAGAAACAACAAAACCAATCCAACGGTGGCCAATTTACTTGAAAAAAAAAAAGATGAAAACCAAAAATCAAGGACAAATTCAATATGCAATTATCAAGAATCAACCAAAGGTACACCAAGGTGGAATCACAGTTTAAACAATACGACAGGAAGACCAACACACGCATACATGGAGGGCAACCAACAAGCACACGCCCGCACATGAATACATATAGAATGGCATAGAATGTGTTCAGAACCAAACCGAAACAATTTAAAGCAAAGGACGGAAAGCAAATCAGTCTCATCGATAAGCCAACTAAAAAATTAAATATAACAGAAGATGGTTCATAAAATATTCAAGGTGAAGGCAAACATAAAAAAGACAACAAAGACAAAACAAAACAGATCAAAGTTGATAAAATAATCAAGGTCGATGACTTGTAACTACCTCCTCAAAACTATAGAGTTTATACTGGCCGCGTCTCAGGTAAGGCTTGAAAGTCACCCTAGCTCGGTAAGTTTTGAGCTTCGGTGGCTCCATCGACACATCTTCGGCCTCCAGAGTGATGAAATACATAAGGTCCTGAAGAGTACCACTGTGGTCAACCATAGTTGCCTTCACAACGCCTTTCAATGCCAAATTAGCTTTCTGCCAACAATGAAAGTTCTAATCAAACATATATGCATACATAAATTGTTTATTTTTTTTTTTTTAAAAAAAAAACAAATCTATTTTCTTGTTTACCCCTCGGCGATTGTAATTCCCAATAGCAAACTTTGCACATCGTTCAAGGCTGTCGGAGTGTTGGGGGTCCGAAATGTCAACCGGCTGGGTATAGTACGGTAGCCTGAGGTAAGAGGGCAGCGCATAATAGAGATCCCGGTCGCAATCAAAACCCTAATAGTTGGAGTGAAAAGCAGAAGGAAATCAGTACATATAGAGTTTGGGTTTTGGATAATAAAATAATAAATCATAATCATAGGAGGAGGGAAGGTTTTTCAAACCTCGGATCGGTCAAGGAATTCGTTGTAGCGATCGAACGCCTCCCTCACTGACTTGGGCACATACTTTACCATAACTTCCGGGCCAACATCAGAGAGAGGAACCAAGTCGCCGTGAATCCCGTCTACTCCACGGCAGAAGAGAGCCCGCTCCTCATCAACATACGTGCCTGAATGATCGTCTTCAGCATCCACATCAGTGCCGGAAAGATACTCAGGCATCTCTTCATCCAGACCAGACCAGACCCAGAACCAGAACTGGAATCATGATCATGAGTTTTAAAACCATGAGGGCGGATGCCACGGTCAATTCCGTATTTGACCCTGCCGGAGAGGCCCTCCTCTTCATCCAAACCAGAACCAGAACTGGAATCTGTAACACCATTAAAGAGAGGGCTCATGCTGTAGTCAGTCCCTTCTTTCACCCTCCCGGAGAGATCCTCTTCTTCATCTAGACCAGATGACCCAGAACCGGAATCATCAGATTTAACCCCATGAAATAGAGGGTTGATGCCGCCTTTCCCCCTGCCGGAAAAATACTCCTTTCCATCCACACCTTTAAGACCGACGGAATCATGAACTTTAAGACCGTCGGAATCATGAACTTTAAGACCGTCGAACAGAGGCCCAATACCGTAGTCAATTCCATCTGCGGCCATGATACCCAAAGTTGTTTAAGATCTGTTTCTACCGCCCCGCCGCAAACTAAACAATGTTCCCTTCCTATATATATTATAATATACTAGGTCGGTTCCCTCCTCTCTTCGACAAAAGAAAGATAGCCAGCCCTAGGTCGGTTGGTCTTCCGCTCTCTCTTTCTTTTTTATAACAATTTCAATTGGGCCAAATAAATTTAAAGCCCAAAACCGAACAATTTCTGTTTTACATTGCCGGACACGAAAAATTTTATTACGGGGACTCTCTTGATTAGTTGTGAACCCACTATTTATGTTAATAAAATACCCTCAAGTGTTCCTATTTTTCGTTTTAGGGTTTATTTATTTTAATAACTTACCTTAAGGGTTCTTCCTTCCCCTACTAGGATTTCCGTATTTTCCTAATTTATCATGTATTATTTAGGAAGTAAATCTAGATATTCATTATACATACTTAAATAGTTTAATTATTCCTAATATAATCAAATCTATGAGTAGGTTCAGAACTAATAAAATTTGGGGAGTCCCCACCATAAAATTTCTCGACAGCAGCAATCTAGACGGTAAATTTCCCAACTGCTAATTACCATCCGTCGGCACAGCAATTAGGATAAAAAAAAATTCTTAGGGATAATAATAAAATATTTATACATCCTTATCCACAAGAGAAGCCTAAATAGTTAATGGTCTGTTTAACTGCTTATTCCTATCCTCATTTTTCATGTTCTGACTGGTTGAATTTTCTCTTGTGATAAATAGTTGCCGTCCTTGCATTTTGAATTTTCTCTTGTGACTGGTATGTTAATTTAGTGATGACTTATTACAATTGTGTTTATATTCTTAGAGCATGGTATGTCTTATTATCACATTGAAGTTAAATTGTGCCTATTGGCTTTTAGTGTATCTTGTCTCGCCACTAAGCATATGAGTAATGTCAAAGGCTCACTAGTTAGATAGCTGTAGTTCCTCAGGTTCTTGATGCTTGTTCATTTCTGTTTTTGAGTTACATTCTCCCCGAGCAAACTTTATTGTTAGTATTGCAAGATGAAGATGGCAAACAGCTCAATCGCATTAAACCTTTACTTCTAATCACAACTGACCTGGGAAGTGCTTGATCAAATAAATTTTCCCCATGGATGGTGTATTCCTAGTTTTGTTTTCTCTTGCTTGTTTTTTTCAGACATAGTTATTTATATCTTCAACATGTTAATTTTTCTACATATCTCTGACTGGAGGTTGCTACGAAGTTGTGGAGTGACTCTTTGTACTTAAGGTTGTCAGTAGGCTCTCACTCTCATTTGTTCTAAAATAACGCTCGTTGTTAGGATTCTCTAATTTCTCTCTGGAAAAACCTGCGCCTCCCATCTCCAACGGTAACCACACCTCATATGACCGGCCCCCTGCCGGCGAGCGGGATTCGGGACCTTCCGCCTCCCAATGATCCCCCTGAGATCACCATGAGTGTCGTCTCTGAACCCCCAGATCCACAATCCACTACACCCACAAACTCCAATACTACGAAACAACAAAACCTGCCCCCTATGCCCCCAAAATCCTTCAAGGATAGCCTTCTTAAAGGTCATCAGGCGGCTGTTCTGGCCACAGAACCGGAGTTTGTGGAATAAGAGGGAGACATCGTCTCATATCTCACTCCCGAAGGCCCTGTCGTGAACATTTCCGACCGTTACAGGGCTATGCTCCATAAACGGTGGGAAAACACGCTCATAGTTAAGATGTGGGGTCGTAACATTGGTTACCGAACCCTCTGTAATCGCCTGCCTAACCTGTGGAAACTGGAAGAGAATGTTCAAGTGGTTGACCTTGAAAATAATTTTATTTTGTCAGATTCCAAAACCGTTTTGATTACATGAGGGCCCTCACAGATGGTCCTTGGACTATTCTAGGTCACTATTTAACAGTTGAGCCCTGGAAACCCCAGTTTGACCCCCTCTTCCACAAGATCATATCCATTGTCGCATGGATCCAGATTCCCCAGCTGTCAAGCGAGTACTATGATAGGGCTTTAATCCATGCAATATGCATGGAGATTGGTCACTTTGTCCGATTAGATCAAAACACAGAAGAGGCTTTACGGGGGCGTTATGCACGTGTTGTAGTGGAGATCGACCTGTCCAAACCATTACAATCCCAAGCATTCGTTGACGGTAAATGGTATCTTATCTCTTATGAAAATATCCCTGATATTTGCTTTGAATGTGGTCTTGTAGGTCATGCCCTTTCTGCATGTCCAAATCGTGCATCATCCTGCTAGTGCTGCACACGAACGGACAACAGGAAGCAAGTCACCAAGTTGGAACTCATCCGGTACAACACCCACCTTCTACAGCCATTAGACAACCTAGGGGAGAATGGATGATTGCTGGCCGGAAGAGACTACCCCTACGAGCCGGCAGCGGGACAACCACAAAAGGAAACACATGCAAACAAGGAAACTACAAATGGCATTAATTCAGGATCCGGTTTTGACGTTGTTCAAGATTACCATACCGTTGAGAGAGGTTCTACCCCACTTAAGGAAATTTCGTCCTCGAAATTACAAGATAAGAAACATCAAAACAATGGGGATACTGCTCCCGCATATGGGACTCCACCTCCCAAGTAGCCTCATTCGGAGAATGACGGCTCCACCTAACCCGAACCATCGGAAGAACTCGATTCCTCAACTGTCGCTCCTCCCGAGCAAGAATCTCAACCGGCTCCTCAACATAAGTCAAATCCTCAGAAACCTCCACCTCTGTCGGGGATACAACATGACTAGGATCAGACCGATAACGCCTCAGCATCGAAACATGGAATACATCATGTATGCGCGACAGCTCCTCCGGTAAAGCCAACCTGTAGGCCAGCGGACCAA
>JAKUCV010000379.1:0-16117 GCA_028386065.3 Turnera subulata | reverse complement strand
CTTGTATAATAGAAACCGAGAGTATGGGGTGTGTAACATGTGGTCGGTATATGTCCGACGCACGTAGTGTTTTTGGGCCGGAAAATGTTTGGGCTCGGGAGATTGGTTAATGTGATTATGAGGATGGGCCGGGCTTAGGCCCAATCAATGTCATATTAAGTTTATTTGGGCTTTAGGCCCAAGGACTATTGTAGATACGGGCTATAGGCCCAATAAAGGATAATTAATTTAAAATGGGCTTTAGGCCCAATGACTTTAATATGGATGTGGGCTTAAGGCCAACGTTGTATTTTGGAGATTTGGGATAATACACTCTAGGCCCAATTGACTACAATCAGAGTTAAGTTAAGTACGGAACTTGGGATTTGAGTTGTTTGGATTTAGACCCTGATCTTTAGTAACGGGCTTAGTGTCACGGGTTTGACTCGAGATCATGTTATTAATATGCATTTACTCAATTGTCATGAATAAACTTCTTATATGAGGTGTATGTTCGTAGGACGTTATGGACATAGGAATGTTGAGGCGGGTTAAGGCTTTGGCTTCCGAGACAATTATTATGGCCAAGGTGAGGACTTATAAACCTTTGTATGCATTACTGCCTACAATGCTCGGTTAATTGTCGTGGTATATAAAGTGGTATTAATTGTTGGTCTTGAATACTGTATGCATGCTTGTCTGATGTGCTGATGTTGTTAATTGTAAATTGTATATATTGATGATACCTCTGATGCAGTGTGCTTGATTAAGTGAATTGTGTACCAGTGTGATTTAATATGCCTGTCGAGTATGACTTGTTTTGCGTGATAAATAACGTGATAAATGGTTTTGTGGTTTGTGTGGTGGACTGTGGGCTGGAGGCCCGGATTTGAGAATAAGATGTTAAATCCACACAACCATGTTTGAAATAACGTATGGCACAACTCTTAAAGGATAACTGAGGATAACATACTATAATAATTCTACTGTGGGGCTGTTGACCGATTGGTTCGAGCGGGAAGTAATACCCCTCGGGATGGCATGTGGGTTTGCATGTGGGCCTGTGATGGCCGGTTCTACCTCCCTCTTTCTATCTCCCCCTTTCTACCTCCCTCTTTCTGTCTATCTCTCTCTCTCTCTCTATGAATATGTTTGGGCTTCGTGCCTGGTTTATTTGGGCTTATGCCTGGTTGTCTCATGAGACGGGACCGAGCTCGACGCACACAGTAGAGGGCCCTAATAAAATATTTAAACCTAACAACAAAGATAATAATATAAGTAATGACAAGTGATGGTCTGTAGTCTGATGATGTCTTGCTCTGTGTATTGTGGTTGTTGTTGTTTGATGCCGGTGTACTTGTAGTTGATTTGTGTTGTATATTGTTGGTTTATTTGTTTGCGGTGAGACAGTGGTTGGTCTCACCCCCTCACAGTCTTTTTCAGGTTAACTGCTCATTGAGCAGTGGTGCATATCAGCAGGTGGCGGTGCTTTCCTCTCCTCGGGTCGGATCCATAGAGTTCACTGCATACATGTTATCATATGTATAGTCTTCCGCTGCATACTCGTTGTTGTGTAATTTGTTGTATAATTGTTCATTGATTATGTTGTTGATATTGTATCCCGGGGTTGAAGGGCAGATTGGTCACTTCACATGCTATACATTCTTTAATGGATGAATTGGGATATGGGTGTCCCGGGAATGATAAGGGCAATTTGGTCAATCTATAATTAATTTATAACTTATATTAATAAATTGGGACACGGGCGTTTCAGTTGGTAGCGGAGCAGGCTATAGATTCTTTTGGGATGTGATATGCTTTCGTGCTCTTATGTGCTTAAGTCTGCTCCTGTTTGAGTCGGTTGTTGCGTTAGTCAAATGCATTCATTTAGTGAGTCGTACTATGGATCCGGTGGAGGACACGCACCTGCTGAGGGTCGGAGTGACCCGGTATTGTTGTTGAAATGATATGTTTATCTTTACAGCTTGGCTGTAAGCAAAGTTTATCTTGTGGTATATCCACTGTTTTGTCAGAGTCGGAGTAGACTCTTGACTCTTTACTTGTATCTTCTGTCTGTGTGGAACTGGCCAATACAAGCAAGAACCATCGATCTGAGCTCGGGTGTTAAGTTTGTTAGGGAATGATCTTATGTGATACTTGTGGATTTGATTCTTGTGATCTTTGTGATCAAGTTATTTGTGGTTTGATTATATAAACGTGAGGATTTGTAGTTACTTGTGGAATTATTTTATGGCTAAATCTTGTTTGGAGTTCGAGATGATTTCTTGAACTAATTTGAGGACTGATCTAATGGTATATCTGGGGAAATACCTTTTGATGATATTTGAGGTAATTAATCTTGTTGAGGTTTGAGTTATTAATGGTGATTGTAGTAAAAAGGTTTTGACCACGAATCTTTGTTGAGGTTATAGTTCATGTGCTGGATGAGGATGTTGATAGTATGTTTACATCGAGGTTTAACTTTGAGGTGATCTCGGGTGTTGCGATTCAACTGCTAGTTTGTCAATTATGTGATGAGAGATATAGTGATGTTTTGAGTTCTTCGTCAAAAAAAAAAAAAAAAAGTGGTGTTCATGTTATGTGTGGCTTGGGGGGGAAGAGATTCATGATTGTGAGTTATGAAAGGATGTTTGGGTCGTGAGGAAACCAAGTTATGGAATTTATAATTACGATATCTCGGTAATGATTGGATTCTAGTGCCTAAGGTATGTTTCGGGAATTATACGATTTTGGCTGAATTGATGTGTGAAAAAGGAAATAGTTTGAGGTTAGGAACATGAAGTAGATCATGGATTTTTGGTCTTGAGTTATTCATAATGGGAGTGATGATCTGGTTACTTAGGTAACAATTTTGGGTTCTATTATTTGAGGATATGCGTAATGGATTAAAAGATTGGATATATATTTGGTTGAGTGATGATAAATGAAATCGTTTATGGATTCTGGTGTTATCAATGGTGATGATCATTGGATATACAATCTTGGATTAGTGCTTCGATCTTATGCTTTCGATCATGTTTGGCTAAGTCGATGTTGACTTGGTATTTCGGAGTTCTTGCTTGGAAATGTTATTGATGGTCATGATGGTTCTACTTGGTAGTTTTGGCCGACGGTACTTTGATACCGGATAATTCTTTGTTTGTGTCAGTTAAGCACTTGGTTGCTTGACTTATTATGTAAATTTCGAGGACGAAATTTTGTTAAGTGGGGTAGAACTGTAACGCCCCGATTTTTCGATAATTAATTTTTATGGAATTTTTTAAAATTTGATTTCCAATTCTACCCTTGCAGAGTTTTCGGGTATTTATGGTCAAGGAAATATTTTCATTTGCTTGATAATATTATTATTACTATTATTATTATTATTATTGTTATTATTATTATTATTGTTATTATTAATATTAATTCTATGAGGGAAGTAATCATTGTTTCAGGATTAAAATTGAATTTTATTTGAGTTAGTGTGTAAAACACATGTACTGGGATAGTTTTAACCTAAACTACATCGTTTTGGGGAGCTCATAACACAAAACTCGAGCAAGGGTCGCGTTTTGACCAGGGGGTATGGCTGTGTTGACCTGAGATGCGAGGGAGACAAAACGACGTCGTTTTGCCAAGCAAAATGACGCCGTTTTGAGCATCAGCCGAACCCTAGGTTAAAACCCACTCTTTTCTCTCCTTCTCCTCTCTTTTCTTTCTTTTCTTCTCCTCTCTCTCTTTTTTTTTTCTCTCCGGCCGCCTCACCCCTCGCCCACGATTTCTTCTCTCCCTCTCTCGCTATTGCCTTTTCTTCTCCACAACTCACATACATGCCGCCATCACCTTTGCTTTTCGCCGTCACCACCATCATGTTCTTCCTCCTCCAAACACGACGCCGCCACCATGGAGTTCTTGCTTGACACGGTGAGGAGCGACCAGGGGAAGGGCATGGGGTGATGAAGACAAGGAGGACTCGAGGGACGTCGTCGCCGCCGCCGTGGTAAGCCTCCCTCTATCCATTTCTTCCTCTTTGTTCCTTCAACTTGTGTGTTTGACCCGATTTGGAGTTTTGTGCTTTGTGGGTGGCGGTTGGGCTCGTCAATGGCGGTGTGTGAGGATGTAGTTGGTGATCGGGATGGTGGCCGGACACTACTATGTTACTGTGGTGTTTTGTGGCTCGGTCGTGGCTGTGCTGGTGGTCGGGACTTCGGAGTTCAGGCAGTGGGAGTTGTGGGCTCGGGTTCTGGTCTACGGCAGTGAGAGGCTTCCAGCGGTGGATCCGAGACTCAGGTTGGATTCGGGTTCCCGGGTGTTAGATCCGGACAGGACATATCTCGTTTACCGGTAAGGGTTCGACATCCAAATTCATTCCTTTGTATTGATGCTCTTTAATTGTTGTTTGGTGATTTGGGTGTCGTTTGGTGTTGTTCCGGTTTGGGTTTTGGCGATTCATAGAGGCAGATTTGGGCTATTAAGTTTTTTTTCTGCTGGGGTCAAGAGGTGTTCCGGTGAGGACTGAACGGAATCCGGCGAGTCGGGTCGTTATTCCGGCGCACGGTTCCAGTTTCGGCGAGGCCAATTGCACATCAACGATTCCACGGTATCTCTCCCGAAGAAGTAGTATATTTTATTTTTATTTTTCTGTACACGGCATGTATTATTAATTCGAATTGGGGTGTGTACTAAACCTTGTATAATAGAAACCGAGAGTATGGGGTGTGTAACATGTGGTCGGTATATGTCCGACGCACGTAGTGTTTTTGGGCCGGAAAATGTTTGGGCTCGGGAGATTGGTTAATGTGATTATGAGGATGGGCCGGGCTTAGGCCCAATCAATGTCATATTAAGTTTATTTGGGCTTTAGGCCCAAGGACTATTGTAGATACGGGCTATAGGCCCAATAAAGGATAATTAATTTAAAGTGGGCTTTAGGCCCAATGACTTTAATATGGATGTGGGCTTAAGGCCAACGTTGTATTTTGGAGATTTGGGATAATACACTCTAGGCCCAATTGACTACAATCAGAGTTAAGTTAAGTACGGAACTTGGGATTTGAGTTGTTTGGATTTAGACCCTGATCTTTAGTAACGGGCTTAGTGTCACGGGTTTGACTCGAGATCTCATGAATAAACTTCTTATATGAGGTGTATGTTCGTAGGACGTTATGGACATAGGAATGTTGAGGCGGGTTAAGGCTTTGGCTTCCGAGACAATTATTATGGCCAAGGTGAGGACTTATAAACCTTTGTATGCATTACTGCCTACAATGCTCGGTTAATTGTCGTGGTATATAAAGTGGTATTAATTGTTGGTCTTGAATGCTGTATGCATGCTTGTCTGATGTGCTGATGTTGTTAATTGTAAATTGTATATATTGATGATACCTCTGATGCAGTGTGCTTGATTAAGTGAATTGTGTACCAGTGTGATTTAATATGCCTGTCGAGTATGACTTGTTTTGCGTGATAAATAACGTGATAAATGGTTTTGTGGTCTGTGTGGTGGACTGTGGGCTGGAGGCCCGGATTTGAGAATAAGATGTTAATTCCACACAACCATGTTTGAAATAACGTATGGCACAACTCTTAAAGGATAACTGAGGATAACATACTATAATAATTCTACTGTGGGGCTGTTGACCGGTTGGTTCGAGCGGGAAGTAATACCCCTCGGGATGGCATGCGGGTTTGCATGTGGGCCTGTGATGGCCGGTTCTACCTCCCTCTTTCTATCTCCCCCTTTCTACCTCCCTCTTTCTGTCTATCTCTCTCTCTCTCTATGAATATGTTTGGGCTTCGTGCCTGGTTTATTTGGGCTTATGCCTGGTTGTCTCATGAGACGGGACCGAGCTCGACGCACACAGTAGAGGGCCCTAATAAAATATTTAAACCTAACAACAAAGATAATAATATAAGTAATGACAAGTGATGGTCTGTAGTCTGATGATGTCTTGCTCTGTGTATTGTGGTTGTTGTTGTTTGACGCCGGTGTACTTGTAGTTGATTTGTATTGTATATTATTGGTTTATTTGTTTGCGGTGAGACAGTGGTTGGTCTCACCCCCTCACAGTCTTTTTCAGGTTAACTGCTCATTGAGCAGTGGTGCATATCAGCAGGTGGCGGTGCTTTCCTCTCCTCAGGTCGGATCCATAGAGTTCACTGCATACATGTTATCATATGTATAGTCTTCCGCTGCATACTCGTTGTTGTGTAATTTGTTGTATAATTGTTCATTGATTATGTTGTTGATATTGTATCCCGGGGTTGAAGGGCAGATTGGTCACTTCACATGCTATACATTCTTTAATAGATGAATTGGGATATGGGTGTCCCGGGAATGATAAGGGCAATTTGGTCAATCTATAATTAATTTATAACTTATATTAATAAATTGGGACACGGGCGTTTCACTGATGGTGTCTCCAGATCTTTAGAGCAAAGATCACAGCAGCTAACTCCAGATCATGGGTCGGATAGTTCCTCTCATGAGTTCTCAACTGCCTGGAGGCATAAGCAATCACCCGACCCTCCTGCATCAATACACATCTCAAGCCCAGACCAGAAGCATCACTGAACACCGTGTACTCCACTCCGGGTCTCGGAACAGTCAAAACCGGTGCAGAAGTCAACCGACTCTTCAACTCCTCAAAACTCTTCTGACAATGGTCATCCCAAGCAAAAGTGCAGTCTTTCCTCAACAGCTTAGTCATGGGACCCGCTATCAAGGAAAAACCCTCAATGAACCTCCGGTAATAACCAGCGAGTCCAAGAAAACTCCGTATCTCCGATACACTCTTCGGTGGCTCCCAATCCATGACTGCCTTAATCTTGGCCGGATCCACCTTAATGCCCTCAACGGACACAATATGCCCAAGAAACGCAACCTCATCCAACCAAAACTCACACTTGCTGAGCTTGGCATAGAGTTGTTCTTCTCTCAACCTCTGCAAAACCAACCTCAAGTGGTCCTCATGTTCGGCCTTACTACTCGAGTAGACTAAGATGTCATCAATGAACACTACCACAAACCGGTCCAAAAATTCATGGAAGACCTGCTGCATCATACACATGAACACTGCCGGTGCATTCGTCAGACCAAAAGGAACAACCACAAACACATAATGACCATACCGAGTGCGGAATGCAGTCTTCGGTATGTCTTGCTCTGCAATCCGAACCTGATGGTAACCAGATCGCAGGTCAATCTTCAAGAACACGGATGCACCCTGCAACTGATCGAACAAGTCATCGATCCTAGGCAAAGGATACTTGTTCTTCACAGTCACCTTGTTCAACTGCCTATAGTCTACACACATCCGCATACTGCCATCCTTCTTCTTCACAAACAAGACCGGGGCACCCCAGGGTGAGATGCTCGGTCTAATAAAACCCTTATCCAACAACTCCTCCAGTTGTTTCTTCAACTCCTGAAGTTCTGCCGGAGCCATTCTGTAGGGCGGTATAGAAATAGGTGCGACTCCCGGTACCAAGTCAACTGTATACTCCACCTCCCGCTCCGGAGGCAACCCAGGTAAATCATCAGGAAAACATCGGGAAACTCCCGAACAATAGGAATATCCTCCACTCCAGGTACTGGTACCGAAGAATCGACCACATGAGCAAGGAAGGCATCACAACCCTCTCGGATCATCCTGAAAGCCTGGATGGCCGAGATACAGCATGCCGATAGAACTTTTCGTTCTCCAACAAACACCAATCTACGCCCTAACAAAGAAGATAAGGACACTTCTCTGGCCCGACAATCAACTACTGCTTGGTGTCTGGACAACCAGTCCATACCTAATATAACGTCAAACTCTCCCAAATCCATGACAGCAAGATCAGAAGGAAAACCCTCACTATCATACTCTATCGACACATCTCTACAAACTCGATCAACAACTACTACATCTCCTGTGGGTAAACGGACTCTTAAGGGTCTACTAAGGTTATCATCCCCTATGTTATGAGTAGTCATGAATGCACGTGATACAAAAGAATGTGTGGAACCTGGATCAATCAAAGCATGTGCAAACTGGCAAAAAACCATAAAGGTACCTGCTATAACCTCTGGAGCATAAGCAGCCTCCTCTCGGGTGATGGCATAAACCCTAGGAGCTGCAGCAGACTGAGTCGCACCCCCGCGGTTCGGAGCTCCAGAACCTCTACGACCTCGACCTTGCTGTCCGCCACCCCTGTTCGGACCAGAAGAAACAACACCACTAGCCACGGAACTCTATACTGCATACTGAGAACCACTGCCACCATTATCCCTCATCCACTTGTAGCAAGATGACTTCTGGTGTCCCGGCGTATTGCAATACCAGCATGTACCCGAGAACCGTGCCAAGGAACCCCTTCCCTAAGAGCCAGACTGATAGGACCGTCCTCCCGAGGATCTGCCTGGTCCACCCTGAAAACTCTGCCCTCGGAACTTCTTCGAACCCTGATAAGAAGAACTCTGTCCAACCGAATAATCTGCACCTCCGGCATCTGATTACTGCCTCTTCTGTCCCGAAGTAGTTGGCTGCTTCCTCTGCTCGGCTGCCCGAGCCTCCTTCCCGATCAACTGAACCCTCTCAGCATCAAAAGCAGCGGCACAAACTGCCTCCCAAGTCTTATGCCCTCCACCAGCCACAGCCATCGCCAACTCAGTACGTAAGCCGTTAACAAACCGCCTACACTTGGTCACCTCATCGGGCACAAACTCCCTAGCACAAGATAAAAGAATGCTGAACCGGATCCTGAAAGCAGACACAGTCTCATCTAAACCCTGCTTCACCTCAAGAAAATGCTTCTTCTGCTCCTCCAGAAAACCAACAGTAAGGAACTCCTTGTAGAATCTCTCCTTGAAATCCTCCCAAGGCATCTCCACAGGCTTCGGTAGGTTGGACACAAGTTCCTGCCACCATGACAATGCATACCCTGTGAACTTGTGTGCTGCTAATCGAGCCCTCTGCTCAAGTGCACAGGTGAACTTCTCCAGAACATTCTCCACCTGGCGAAACCAATCATCAAACTCCTTGACTTTGCCCTCTTCACTTGAGAATTCCTTCACAGCAGACTTATCCATGTGCTTATACCCACTCTCCATACCACCTGCTGCAGCAGGTGCTACCGGCTGGGCACCCTGCTGCTGCTGCTGAAACTGCTGGAACTGCTGCCACTGCAGAAAAGCCTGATACTGCTGGAACGCTGGGTTCGCAACAGGTGGTACAACATTCTGTCCTCCACCCCCTGCAGCATTATTCTCTGCTGCATTATTGTTCCCCTGACCAACGGGAACCTGCATCACCGACACATTGTCGGAGACATGAGTAGCAGCGTCATCCTCAGCATTGTGCTGCCCCTTGTGATCCATATCGACGCCTATATGAATGCAAATGAGTCAAAAACACTTTTTAAGTCATAAATTTCGAAACAGGCTTAAACACAGAAAACACTTTGAAAACAAAGTTTAAGACACTTTTTTTTTTAAAACTAAAGATCTGAAGCCCGCTCCGCTACCAAGCTGAAACACCCGTGTCCCAATTTAACAATGAAATGCTTAAACACAAGGAAATTACCAAAATACCCCTGAAACCCGGGACACGAAATCCAATAACAAAAACAATATCCAAAATTCTTAATAAAACGAGATGTCATAAAGAACAAAACAATCCGGCTTAACAAGCCACAAGACAACCCGGCATCCTGCCGAAACATCCTTAATACATAAACCCGGCAACCCGCCGATAATGTAATCCAAAATCAATAGTGACATCTCAGTAAAAATTCAATGCAGGAGAAGAAACAAACGGAGTAAAAATAAGAGAAACAAAACAACATGCATGCCGACTCTATGGATCCAACCGGGAGATCAAGCACAGCTACCTGCTGAGATAACCACGTCCGTACTCTGGAAGGATGGAAAGTGACTGCACGCTAACTAAAGTCTGAAAAACAACATTGGCGATTATGTGAGTCGCCTACTCAGTGAGCAATATAAGTCTAATTATGAGAGTGTGCAGATCAAGTTCGAAAGGAAAGAAGAGCAACAAGACAAGTAAGCAACATACAACAACCAGTACTAACATGCCAAGCCAATCAAGCAAACAATTCATTATTCTCCATCTGTTGTATGTTAAGTTCTCTTATTATGATTTATTATTCAGGGCCCCCTACTGTGTGCGTCGAGCTTGGTCCCGTCTCATGAGACAACCAGGCATAAGCCCAAATAAAACCAGGCACGAAGCCCAAATATATCCATAGAGAGAGAGAGAGAGATAGAGAGAAAGAGGGAGGTAGAAAGGGGGAGGTAGAAGGAGGGAGGTAGAACCGGTCATTACAGACCCATATGCAAATCCGCATACCACATGCTATCCCGCATGCAAACCCGAGGGGTATCACTTCCCGCTCGAAACAACCGGTCATCAGCACACAGTAGCCTAACTTCTATTGTACATTATCTTAATTCACAAATTATGAGTTTATGTGTGCCAAGAGTTTGTGATTTAACAGGGTCGTGAGATAAAACAACTCAATCAGATAACCGGGTCTCCGACCCACAATACATCACACAAAACACCTAGAATCACATCACATGTTATAAACCATAACAATCCAATTATCCAGCTCATAAACAAATGGTACACTTAGGCACACCATACGGATCACAGCATGTTAGCAAACAAGTATGCAACTCAAACAGACCAATCCAACAAGCTCATGCATACAGACATAAAAAGACGTATAAAGTCACCTCAACGACGATTGTCCTGTGGAGCTTTTCCCAAAACAGATCCTCCAGCTCCCGAGGTATTACCCGTGCCTGAATACCGGCACACACAACAAATTACAAACAATAACAATAAAGACGTGCATGCATGTAACTATAATGCTCAACTGAGTTAAACCCGTCCCTAGTTAGCCATTTATGAAATTCCCGGGTCTAAACCCGACATAATGTTCCCTCACCAAAACTCCGAGTATCGGGACCTAAGGTTCACCGGGCTTAAGCCCAACTAAGTTTAAGAGTAGTTCCCGGGCCTATGGCCCATACATTATATCCTTAACAGGTTTCCGGCCTAAAGCCCAATCTAAGTCCAAATTCAATTTCCGAGCCCAAGGCCCACTTCCTTATGTCCTTAGTCAACCAATTATAGGATTGGGCTCAAAGCCCGTTACTTAAGTCCAAGGTCAATCCAAGCCAAAGATTCCCGGCCTATGGTTCTACCCGTGTCGGTAAATTCCCGGTTATGTCCCACATAATTCCCGTTCTCGATTTCTACTATGTACATTATCAATATTACATAACCCAATCCGAATATAATAAGTACATGCCATGAATAACACAAATTATACATCAAGTATACCGTTAAATGCCGAAATAAATTCCCGAGCCTCGCCGAAAAATCCCGAGCCTCGCCGGAAATTTCCACAGACCAGAACAACCACACAAACCGGAAGCACAAATCCTCCTCGTCCCTGAATTTGGTTCTGCCCAGAATTGAAGAACAAACCACCACTGCCAGAACGACAAAATCATCATCCAACTTCGACACTCCACAACCCATCAGTCACAACATCAACGAAAAAAAAAAGAAAAAAGAAGAAGAAATCAGAATCCCTTACCGGAACAGAGCTCGCCCGAGCACAACAACGACCTGCACGAATCCACCGAACGATACCCACTGCTCGGAAAACAATCAACCACCAAAGCCACCCCAATTCGTCACCACCACCAGAGAAAAACAACACAAAGAAAATCGATTTAAAG
Organism: Turnera subulata; assembly: GCA_028386065.3. Classification (NCBI taxonomy): domain Eukaryota; kingdom Viridiplantae; phylum Streptophyta; class Magnoliopsida; order Malpighiales; family Passifloraceae; genus Turnera; species Turnera subulata. Next base: position 4,380 of record JAKUCV010000379.1, on the reverse strand, counting down.
GAAGAGTGGCTACAGGAGTGCTCACTGGAGTTAACTCCTCGTTGCCGGCACCGGTCTGGTCGAGCTCACAAATGCACAGCTCGGAAGGACAACCAAACAGCAAGCCTCCCGGAGAAGACGAAGGCACCACCCGCAGGTGGTCTCGTCGATTTCGTTCAAGCTGCCCTCGACCCGGTCTCCTCTGCCACCCACGATGGTGGTGACGGCGACTTGAAGGAAAGGAAAAAGACGGAACGTGGAGGACAGGGGGGGTTGAGGTGTGGCGATGGCGAGAGAAAATGAGGGAGAGAGAAAGCGAGAGGAGAGTGAGAGAAGGAAGGGGGGTCGGCTGCGGCGGGTTTGGAGGAAAAGAGTAGAAGAAGAGAAAAAGAAAGAATAGAAAAGAAAGAAGGGAGGAGAAGGGAAAAAGAGGAGTTAGGGCTTGACCAGCCCGAGCTCAAAACGACGCCGTTTTGAGCTCGGGCGTGGTCAACCCGCCCAAGTCAAACCCTGTTTTTTTTTTTGTAAAGCCCTAATACGACGTAGTTTCAGTGAAGCTACCTGAAAGCCTAACTTCCGAATCCGAAACCCAATTAAACTCCAACGAAGGCCGTACCCGTCATACTATCGACTAAATTTCAACATAACCAAGGTAAATTAATTTATTTCCTAACCCAAAAATCCGGAAATTCCTCAAGGGTAAAATTGGAATAAAAATTCCGAAAATTTCGAAAAATCAAATTATGAAAATTCGGTGAAAATTCGGGGCGTTACACCAACGGGTACCAACAAAGGAAAGGAGATATCACATGAGGATTTGCCGAGTGGGGAACACACAGCGACATCTGTGGAACTGAACCCAACAGTTTCCATACCTGAATCATCCTCAAATCCTCGTACAGATATATCAATTCCCTTGAAGGCTGCCAACCATACTACTATATCTCAAAACAAACATGCGACTCACCTGGCCCAAACACGACAAGAACCTGATGCCCAAGGCCCAAATCAGCCCATGATAGGAATATTAGGATACCCACTAGCCTCCACTATGCCTACCACGCCATTAGAACAACCCATATCCTCCTTTGTTAATCCTAGGAAAATTAAGAAGAATATCCCTAGGACCATGCAATCTCCTGCCATATCAAGTATGGGGAAAATTACCCCTGAGCCACAAAAGTTACCTAAAACCAAACCTTATTCACGCAAAACAAAAGCCAACTTATCCAAAAACACCATGACACCAATTTCTGTACCCTTCCAGTGCCTCAATATTAGTCACAAAACACAAATTCCACCGCTCACTGTTAGTGCCCAACCTTTAGAAATTTTCTTTGACAAAAACAATATAGGACATAGCGTGCCTATGGATGTGGCCATGACTGAAAATATCGTACAAGACAAGGAAGATGCTTCGACAGTTAATAATGAGGGAGTATCCAGTCCAGAAGCAAGTCCTTTGGAGTCTGATGACAATTCACAAAAGGCTCTTGCCTCACGTGCTTAATCTGCTCTTAAAAGAGGTTTTTTTATCCTATTATCTTTTTATGAATCAATACAACAAATTAATCGTTTGGAATTGTCAAGGTGCAGGTAGTAAAAAATTCCAGAGAGCTACCAGAGAACTGATCCACACCCACCAACTTGGAATATTGGTTCTAGCTGAAACCTGGGTGGAATTTAGTCGCGTTGAAGACTTTTTTCAGAATCTTGGTTTTGATGGTAAAGCCATTGTTGATCCCATCGGATTCTCGGGTGGAATCTGGACTATTTGGCGATCGGCATTGGGAACTATTCTTCCACTAGTCTTCTCACGTCAGTTCATCCATACAAAGATGATACCCCACAACGGAAGAGAGTGGCTTATTATGGCTGTCTACGCAAGTCCCAACGCGTCTCGCCGTGACCTTCTTTGGAGAGAGTTACAGCAGCTGGCATCCACAACCCATGACTCCTGGCTTATAGCTGGGGACTTCAACGCGATCACCCATCCATCTGAAAGAGCTGGCAGAACTATCTCTAACATAAGAGTTTGCAAAAAATTTATTAATTTTATAGACCACTGCAATCTCATTGATCTTGGTTTTGTAGGTTCGGCATTTACGTGGGAAAGAGATGGCGTCCGTAAGCGCTTGGACAGGGTACTATCTAATACTAGTTGGCGGTTGCAATTCCCTAATGTTGTGATTCATCATCTTATTTGCTCTAAGTCAGACCATAACCCTTTATTATTCAGTTTGGAGCATCCAGTACCAACCTCGGGCACCAGACCATTTCACTATCACCTAGCATGGAGCACGCATGAAGATTTCAAAATAGTGGTTGCATCAAATTGGCTCCAAGACGCACCAATGGTAGAGATCACGGAAAAGCTTGCAGAATCTTTAACCAAATGGAACACGAATGTATTCGGTAACGTGTTCAAACGGAAAGCGCACCTGATGCGGCGATTGGAAGGAATAAGACGGGCAAAGGATGCAAATCGTTGTGGTCGATCTCTACTTCAAATAGAAAGGCATCTGAAACAGGAGCTTGACCGGGTTCTTTTCCAGAAAGAACTTATTTGGTTCCAGAAATCCAGGAGCAAATGGATCAGTGGTGGAGATCGGAACACAAAATATTTTCACACTACAACCATCAACCGTCGACGCCGAAACAGGATCAATGGTCTAAAGATTGGTGCGGAATGGTGTACTGACAATGATGCTCTCCAAAACGAAGCAATTTTATTTTATAGGAACTTGTTCTCTTCTGACCAGCACCATCTCCCTACTTATACGGTTAGAGGCCTTTTTTCTGAACTCCCACATGCTGCCCTTGCAGCCCTCACCAGTGTAGGTACCGAGGCTGAGATTAAAGCTGCACTCTTTGGCATGAATCCTCACAAAGCTCCGGGATTGGACGGTTTCCCAGCAGCTTTCTTCCAACAAAACTACGGGATCGTAAAACACGACTTGGAAAAATTTGTGAACGAGGCCCTGACAACTGGTGCATTCGACATATCCTTAAATAAGACCCTTTTGGTTCTTATTCCTAAATTGCAATGCCCTAAATCTTTTTTCTCAGTTTTGGCCTATTTCTTTATGCAATGTTGTCTATAAAGTGTTATCGAAAGTTTTAGTTAACAGACTTAAACCTTTGATGCCTAATTTGGTTCTACCTTTCCAATCTTCTTTTGTTCCAAATAGACAGATTACTGATAATGTCATTATTGTGCAAGAAATCATCCACTCAATGCACATCAAAAGAGGGAAGAAAGGCTTCATGGCGATCAAGCTGGACTTGGAAAAAGCCTATGATAAAATCCGCTGGGACTTTGTCAAGGACACACTCCAGGATATTGGTCTCCCTTCCTCCTTTATCGATCTTATTTTGTTTTGCCTATCTTCTACTTCTATGCAGGTGCTCTGGAATGGAGAGAAAACCAGATCTTTCTCACCATCATGCGGCCTTCGACAGGGAGATCCCCTCTCACCTTATATTTTTGTCCTCTATTTAGAACGCCTGTCTCAAGCTATTAACAATGAAGTATCTAATAATAATTGGAAACCATTTAGAATTAAAAGATCTGGACCACATGTCTCTCACATGTTCTTTGCAGATGATCTCGTCCTGTTTGCAGAAGCAAGCATGGAGCAGGCAGATGTCATTGTCAAGTGCTTTGAGAATTTTTATCAAAGCTCAGGACAACGGATTAGCAAAACAAAATAAAAAATCTACTTCTCCAAGAATGTATCCCATAGCTTGGCACAGACGATAAGCAGCAAATGTGGCATTCCCCGCACGAACCAATTTGGAAAATATCTGGGCATCCCACTTATTCATGGGCGTACTACTACAAAAACATTTGATTTTATTACAGAAAAAGTGACATCCAGATTGAATGGATGGAAAGCATCTTCACTTTCCTTTGCAGGGCGTTTGACACTAACCTAGTCGGTCCTCCAAACTATCCCATCATATGCCATGCAAATATTGCCCCTACCTGCCATAGTATGCGACGAGCTTGACAAACATGCCAGGCAATTCTTTTGGGGTTCTTCTAAAGAAGAGCGTAGACCCTCTCTAGTTGGATGGAAAAAAGTTTGTCGACCAAAAGATGAGGAGGGGCTTGGCCTTCGATCCATGAGTCAGGCTAATGAGGCTTTTTTAGTAAAGCTAGCTTGGAAATTCCTGACACAACCAGATGCGTTATGGGTAAGATGTTAGTAATATGCCCAAAAGCCAATCTATGGATGATTGTATTCATGTATACATATTTGAGGTTATGCCTATATATATGATTATGAGATAATCGCTTGCACATATATATAACCCTAGTGTATATGTATTTGATATGTATATTCTTAAAAGTCCCTAGTCGTTTATTATTATGGTTGGGTTGTAATAATAAAATAA